>JAJHUR010083890.1:0-22512 GCA_027495735.1 Lutjanus campechanus | reverse complement strand
TAGTTTCTTGACAGCCAGAAGTTGGTGGCCATAAATACTTGGGTTCAGTGCTGGATGACAAACTGTGCTTTAAATCTTGTGCTGCTCCCACAACAAAAAAGGTCAGACGGCGTCCTCTTTTCTAAAGGAGAATGCGTTCCTTTAATTCTCAGTCCTCAAAGATGATGACTTTCTTTTATAGAAGCTTTATTGAGTCAGTTTTACTGTTTTGTATTGTTGCTTGGTATGGGAGCACATCTTGTCCAACAAAAACAGGCTCGGTAGCCTCATCAAAGTGGCTAGTAAGATTTCGGGGAGGAGTCAGCTGACTGAGCTAAACAACCATACAGGTGTTTAAGAAGACAAATTCCTTTCTAGAGTGCTGAAATCACCCCCCCTCAGTCAGAGTTTGAACTGTTAACCTCAGGTTGTTGTTCGAAGGCGCCTGTTACAAGGACCAAAAGAAACAAGCTTTAATTTGTTCCTACTGGCATTCACATGTTATGTGGTAGTTTTAAACTGTTGTCTGCAGAAGACTCATTTGCACAGTTTGTTTGATGGTCTAATTGTATTTTTACCTGGATGTTGCAGAATATCTGATTCACTTTTTAATATACGTCCTGCTGTTTGCTGGTTTTCTCTTCCATATGAGTCCAGAGTATTCTGCACAGTCCCTGGTTCCAAGCACCCGTTTCCTCCCCCCCAAAAAATGGCCAAATGCACTGCTGGCGTCAACTGCCCGTTTTGGCTGCACGTGACAAATATAAGCAAATGTAGTCACACCACATCTGTGCTAATTATTTACTTAAAAGAAAAACACAGTATCATCAGTAAGGTGGAGCTCCTCCAAAAGCATGTAACAATGGACCACCGTCATTGGATTTCTAAGTAGGGCATTCAGTGAATGTGATACAATTTTAACCAATAATATAGAAAAAGATGTGGCCAGGAATTCTGGGGAAACCCCTGTGTGTCTCCATGTTCACCTCACATGCAGCAGTGACTCAGCAGCACGTTTCACCTCACCTGCTTTTTTCATGTGGGGAAAAAAAAAAACGCAGAACCAGTCAAGAACATGAATAACCATGTGAGGAACAGTCATTTTCTTGCATAGTTATGATATACAGTATACAAGAGCTGCGCAGTTCACTTCAAAGCACCACTGTGAAACCATAATTTTTTGTGTGTGTAAAGATGGGCGGAGGTCAGCTTTGTGCTCACAGAGTTCATATTAACAATCTTTCATCTGCCTTGTAAAATAAACCAGATGCTGCAGCTGAAGAAAACAGGGCACTCCACACTGACAATAGAGGCAGCTATAGGACCTCATGAAATTCATTAAGATTTTCATGTTCACTGGGTAAAGTTGGCCTCTAAACAAAAGAAAGTAAAGCCATTCACGTTGATATGATTATTCCGCTCTATGGGGGTCTATGCTTTATAGAACATAGATCACTTGGTCTGGACCACGTGCATGCTGTATTCCCTGCCGGGCAATAAAGCTCATTGGCTACTGAACATCAAGCTGTTTGTAATCACTTGCTCTGTCTTTCCCACCAGCAGGCAGCAATGTCACAAAAACACGTAGCCCTGGAGAACCTATGCAGGCTCAATGTTAAACACATTATTGATGAAACTGTATGAGAGAACCAGAGAAAAAGGAAGTTATTAGAGCCTGGTATTGTCATCTGTCTTGTTTCATTGTTAGTTATGGTAACAGTCAGTAAACTAAACACAGGTGACGTTTCTTTAAGAGCCATCTGACGCAATCTGGAAACTCTGAATGTGGTTACCATTGATATCTCAGTGTATTAAAACAACATGCACCCTAATGTTTAAAATCTGTTCGTAAAAGCTAAATTTCTGAGTCACCGCTTGCCCAGTTTGGCCTCCATTTATGTATGAAATGTTTACTTTTTTATTTCTTATGTCAGCACTTGGGCATGTGTGTAGTTTTTACAACCAAGGCATTTTAAAAACCTCTACAGGTTTAGGAAACAAAACTACTGGTTCGGTTTACGATGTCCCATGCCATGAAGTAGTAGTGCCATGAAATAGCCACATTGGCTATAGGCACATTGGGTATTCCACTGTAGGTGCAAATAGCTTTTGCCACAAAATATAAATATTTAATAAATATAAAGAAATGACACATGGCTATTGTCTAAAGCCTTTACATCAGTTTTCCATCTTTTCAGAGATTTGAAGTGGAGTCACTCATTGTGCACATAAGAAAATTAAACATATGGACAGATAAGTAAATGACTGTAGTTACCTTATGTCAGTGAGTGTATTATGCAAGACGACACGCTCCCTAATGTTTGAGTAAATGCAAAATTTCTGTGACTCACTATTAGCTCAGTTTGGACTCTGTGCAAAAATATTATTTCCCATTTTTTTATTTCTTATGTCAGCACTTGGGCATGTGTAGAGTTTTTCCAACCAAGGCATTTCAACACCTCAACATGTTGGCATTATGTAAAGGCGGTTTATGTTTTATGGTATAAGGTTTGAGTGCATGACACCGGGCACAGCAGTGGTCACAAACAGTTACAGAAGTATGAAATTATTAACCTCAAGAGAAATTTCCTTTGTTCACAGGATATATTTATGCTACACTGTTGCAGTTGTATATATGTGTATGGTCAGATTTATTCGTTTTGGAGTTTGCTTTTGGTTGAACCCAATGCTTTTTGCAACTCTGTAGTTATATGAGCCAGACCATGGGAGACAGCCAGTCACAATGTTGGCTGTTCTCTGGTCTTTAATTATTTCTCCATGCTATATGTACCCCCTCAAATGTAAAGAAACAGCACCTCGGCTCAGGTTAAGCCAAACAGAAATTCTGCACGCTGACACCATTGATGTTTTGATTGATTTCACATCTACTGCAGTGAATGAAAAGAGACCTGTTGGCACAGCTGGTGACAGCGGGAAATGGATCATGGTACCCTATCTGTAACATTAAGCTGATTCAGCAGAGACCGAGGTTAGGGCTGTGTCAGTCTTTTCTGAGTCACTCTCAGCATGAGGCCATGAGCCGCTTTGCTTTGAGGGAGGCCCAGATTCACTCTCAGCGATCCCAGTAGGCCTCAGTAAGATTACGTAACCCAGTAGTTTGGCATCTACTGCACCATTGGGGCTATAATGTGCATCCCGTTTCCAGTTAGCAGAGGAGGTGGAACTTGAAGAGGTAACATATGGCTAAAAATGTATAAAAATATAATGAATAATCTATAAAATGTGCTGGCAACTGAAGATTTAAGAGCACAATAAATATGGAGTGTCTGTTTGCACCCTGGTGAAAATAGGCCCATGGCAACACTTCAGCTATTCATGCCCAACCCCCTTCCTTTAGATGTAAAGAGTGACAAATTCTGTCCAGATCAGAGGTTGTGGTGGATTACTGGGTTAGACACAGCACTGTCCAGTGGCCGACTGGGATTTGAGTCCTGTCAGTCCTGTGACTGAGGTTTGAATCTAGTATTAAATTAGAAGTTGGTATCAATTTGTTGACTTATTATTTGTATTTTTAAAAAGTGATTATTTTCAGCAAAAAAAAAAAGCTACTTGGTTAGGTTTATGCAATGTTAGTCTATACTGTATATACCTGGGTGTAAATAGCCACATGGGCATTTTCAGTGTAAGTGCACATAGCATCTGCCATATTATTTTCAGTCTTCAGTCACAGTTAGGTTTGGTTAGGTCAGGTTTAGGCAAGAAAACTACTTGGTTAGGTCTAAGAAAATATCTTGGTTTGTTTCTGCATTGTTGGCTGGGTGCTTGTCTCCGCCATGCTAGGCTATATAAACCCAGGTGCAAACAGGCACATTTGCTATTTCACCCCTGCTGCAAATAGCATCTGCCCAAAAACATAATAAAATGATACAATATTATACAATAAAATGTAAAGGGAGGACAGATAACCATTGTTAGAAGCCTTCAGGTCTTCCAGAGGTTTGAAATGGAATAAATAAGTGTGCACAAAAGTACAAAAGAAAATGAAACCTATGGACACATAAATAAATGATATTCTGAACATTGTGTCTCTTGCATATGTTTTGAATTGTCTTGAAAGATGCCAACTAAACAACCGCTGCTCTACTTCGCTGCTGCAAATGATTCTGCTCAACACTGACCCATTGTTACAAAAAATGGGGAGAAAACATTTGGTACCACTTATTTCTGAGGGGTCCCATATGCTTCCTCCAGCATTTAAGGCTGCAAGGGGAGGGGGACACCTGAGATTTGTCTTTATCTGATAATGTTCTGTGGGAACATTTATCTGATCTGGTTTTTAGAGCAGAGCAGAAAAAGCACAAACAAATCGTTTCTTTCTTTTTACCAATTCATTTTCTCAAGTCTGAAACACAAGAGGTCTGGAGTTGTACTTCCTTGTTCCAGCAAATCAAATCTCACAATCCATCAACAGCTCTTCCTGGCCCATTGCCTCTCCCTACCCACTAATGGCCTCTGTCCATTGCCAAGGTAACTACCCACAGCTAGTGTAAAATGCAAATTGACAACAGACTCACTGTCTATATTGTCTGACTGTTTCTGTAGCTTACTTAAATTGTTGTGGTTGCTGACATGCTGTGCATTTTTTTCCCTTTGGAGCTTCCCGCACGAACTCACATGCATGACCCATATGCTGGAAAATATACTCTAACTAGACTTGGCGTGCTCGTATATCTGAACATGGAACAATCCAGTCACTCAGAGCATCCCGTAACTTCAGTGCTGTGCCGACAGTGAACAGAAGCCACACAAAAAGAAAACTCAAACTGACTTCTCCACCACAGGGGTACTGTACACTCATGTTGGTGATTCATTCAGGTACAGGAAACACATAATGCTCACCTAATGACAGCCTGCAGACATCGTGTTGCAGGATTTGGTAAAGGCACTTAAGCCCAGATATTTCTAATTCAAGCTTTTCTTATGATACAAACACAAAAGCATTGGAAGATTTTACTTTATTCAAAAAATATTAAATATAACATCCATCATCTGCGCCCACTTAATCTCTGAGGGACCACGGGGGACCAGGGCCTCTCACAGCTCATGTTGGGATGTGGTACAACTTGGGCAGAGTGTTGAAGGAAAACTATTCAATCCCATATTCACACTTTTTAATTTAGAGTTTCCAGTTCTGGAGTCAAGTTGCATGTTTTTGATTTATGGCTGGAAATGGAAGGGGAGACTGGGGAGGGTAATAAGACTTTTAAGAAATTTTGGGGGTCTTTTTATGTCTGTTTGATAGGACAGCGAAAGTGAGAACAGGGAAGAGGGACAAAGAGTGGGCGGATAAATTGCAGCAGAGGGCCACAGCGTGGAATCAAACCCGTGGTCGCTGCAGAGGACATGGCCTCAGGGCACATGCTTTACCAGCTGACCTATCAGGGAACACTGTAATTTGAAAGAACTTTATTGAAGAGTAAAGAAAGTGAAGAATTTAAAATGAGTGTGTGTTTGTGTGTGTGTGTGTGTGTGTGTGTGTGTGTGTGTGTGGCCTGTATTCCTGAATGTGCATGTGTCACAGAAGAGTCACAGTTTTGGCAAAAGTAGATGCCTGCCCCTGGGGTGCAGACTTTGTGGGCCCAGAACTGACAATGTACACACTTGATCCACACTTCTTTTTGCCTTGAGTTTGCAAAGTGTTTCATGCACACAATGCAGAAATTCTCATCATTTTAGTGAACTGTTCCCACAACTATCCCCGCCCTCTGACATAGCTACTGTTTTAGCATGTGGGCCTGAATTCAAAGCATCAAATTAAACTAGAGAAACTGCTACTTCAGGTGACCACTGTAATTACCATTAGTGCTAGGAAAAAATAATGATAAAAAATTGCTTTCTTATCTGTAAAATTGTCTCTGAGCAACATTGTGGATGTTGCTCAGAGACATGCCACTTCTGTGAGTTTAGACAGGAATGTGGTGTGTACCATACTTACAACATCACCACAGTACTTTTGAAATTGGGCTAACTAACATTGTGACAACCAACCCCGTGTTGCAACACTCCCTGGTCTCCCCTTCCTGGAGAAACCCTCAGAGATACAGGGAGAACATGCAGGCTCCACAGGATGGCTTCAAACTCAGGACATTGCTGTGCAACTCCATTATACATTTAACTTGTATTTGACTGACTTAAGACAGTCAGATTATTAAAATAAAGAACCATTTATTTCAAATGTCACCACCCAAAACTATAATGACAAAATAATGAAGAACAGTTTTAATGTATTTAATTGAATCTCTCAGGAAGTCTCCTCTCAATACAAGAAAAAAACTATTAATGTGCCCTGTCCTCTACTGGTCTAATAGGGGCACAGCACTTAATTAGCTGAGCTTACTCACAGGTTGGTCAACAAACTGACATAATCAGTGCTACTCTCTAAATAATCTTTTTTTTTCTTACCATGACTGATGTTTCAGTGGTTTTATTGTGGTTCAGTGGTTTCACAGCTCAATCAGGGCTTATATAGATCTCTCTTACTAATCCTGCAGCATTAACAGCATGTTGCCTGCAGAGAGAAAGAAAGAAAAGTTTTTTTTCCCCCTCTGGCTCTCTACTAATTTTTTGTGGGCTATAACATGCAGCATTCCTAGAAATATAAAACGATTCTTGGAGACACATAAAACCCAAAAGTCGCACAACATGTTGTGTTGATTGTAACTCCATGAATAGAGTGAAAATAATAAATAAAGCATGAGATTCTCATGAGTAAATAACTCTCTGGAAATATTGAAAAAATAATGCAATTTATATGCTCATTAGTTTGGTTGGTTCCAGTGCCAGAGAAAAGGGAGACAAAAAAATGGTTGTTTTGTTATAGTAACAGACGGGCAGATTAAAGGCACAGTTTTTATACACATTTGATATTGGGATTTGACTTGCAAATTTCAAGATCGCTGCCATTAGATAAATGATATGATTCTCCTGAGACGCTGGCATTCTGTCACAATGTTAAGGACCAAATGTTTCACAGGCAGAAATCCACGTCTGGACCAGGTTAGAGAAGGTGAAAGTATGCTTCATATTCAAGGTTTTAAGTAGAATATGTATAAATGTTCACGTATGTTCCACTGAGTACAAAATTCCCTCTATACCTTAAAGAAAAACTAGAATTACCGGCTTGCAGTTGTCAGCTGCAGTTTACATACATGTCTGCTCAGACTCATATATGTAGTGAAATGTTTGAAGAAATGTAATATTAAGTGTCAAGAGGTATGAAGTGTTTTGCAGAACATTATGATGTCAAAGTAATGTCACAGTGAAGTTGGCCTTTAAACTTTATATGGATATAAATCACTTTATCATTTTCTCCTATTAGATATTTTTGTGAAATTTATTAGTAATTCATCACAAAGAACATATGAATTCTTGAGTGATGGCCAAAAATGTGTTTTGTGAGGTGACAGTGACCAGAATATGGCAGAAATGGATTAAATATTCAGTTATTCATGTTTTCATTTGTGTATAATCACCTAAAAAGTATAAATCTTTGTGTTTTTGTTATCTTATGTTGCACCGCCATGTGTAGCCCACAAAGTAAAAACCAAACAATGGTTCTAAAGAGTGCCTTTCACATTTTTTTTTTTTTGCACAGCTAGATCCCACTAAATTCAGCACACTAGTCCTTTAAAAATTGTAAATGAAAATACAGTACAACGTGAAAAACACATTAATCAACAGAAAATGAAATAATGTCATTTTTAAATGGAGTTTAAAATAAAATGTGGTAAAAATGAAAAACTATATCTTACTGGTCTTACATTTTACAATCTCAGAGAGAACCAACATGTTTCAGGTCTGATTTCCAACACTTTGGACTGAATAGTGGCTAACATCTGCTCATGCTGCTCATGCAAAGTATTTTCCCCCCAAATTTTACTAGCCCTGTACTGTTGCTCACTTCTTCCAGTAAAGCTGCCCTCAATGTGCAGTAAATGGGCTCCAAAGTGACACTTTTAAAAAATGTGCTGTAATTCCTTCAAACAGCCTCGCTGAGGAGTTTCCTCATATATACTGCAGCGCCCCTGTTGGGTAATTGTCCTGTGAATTATTTATTTTGCGTCACTACTGTATATACTGTGGCTCTCTAAATGGCCCACACGATCTGAAGCAGCCAGGTCAACTTGAGTGTCACATCCTCAAACACATCGTTCATCATTGCAAACAGTTTAGCCTCTGCTCACTAACGGAGCCCCTCTGAAGGCTTTAGATTAGTATTATTATGATAACAATATTCCATACTTAACACAACGCCTATCTCCAAGCCTTTATCTCTGTTGTCTGTTTGAGTGGCCTGCAGCTCTGGTTAATGACTAGATGATGCAGTAATGGCTGATGTCATTAACACTGTGTGTTAACACAACCGACACTGTGCTATGCTGATAAAGACTACGCTGATTATTGCAGACCCTCAGAGGATCCTGTAAGTCGCTGTAGATGTGACACAATAAAGATGGTGTAACATTATGTAATCACTGTAATGTTAATCGCTTGCTGTCTTCGGAGAGCAGCGTGACTCAACGTACTGATAGAAAACATACGTGAGAATAAACCCTGGGCGTGGGATTGTCAGGGTTCATCTTGACCTTCTGTAAGATGACGAATAATGAAATGCACAGCACAGATTGTTGCTGGTCAGTGGTCCCACAGTATGCGCTGTCATATAAGATGCATTGCAAACCCCAGCAGAGCATGAGCATCATACAGTTGGCAGCTAAATGCATGCAGCTGCGCAATTTAACAATGTCTTCTTCTGTTCTCGAACTTCCGTAATTATTCACTGTAACTCACACAGTAGCTGTCTGCACATACTGCCATGTCGCCTTCCTCCACTGGAAATTTTTTGCAAATAAATAATGAAATAGAATAAAACCTGATACATAATCCACAATAAGAGATAAAGAGACACTAAACGCAAACCTGGGGCATAAAGAGTAGATACTTTTATTATCTTTGCATGGTGATAAAACAGCTCTACTGACAGTTTTAGTGTTTCTGTGGAGCCAAACCTGACTCAAACATCATCCTGTGAGAGTGAAGCTGCAGTTTGGGAGTAGAAAGGCATGTAAAACATATGGTGCGGCAGTGCAATGACCACTGACCCTTCATATTTAATGTAGAATTTGTGTTCTGTGTCAAACAGGCGGGAAAATCACTGCCATATAGCCATATATAGTCTTTTTTTGTGATCTGCTGGTGATGCGCTATTACTGTCTGTTATCAGAAATTAAGACTTTTCCACCTCTGTTTCTTTCATTATAGACCACATTCATTTTTGACGTTTTGATGTTGGTATACTATGCAGGATTTGTTGATTTCTGTCTGAAGACATGCATGATCCATCCATTCTGTGTCACTTCTGGCCATGCCAAGTAAAACCATGTTGCGCTGATTTGCATTTCAACTTTTAACGTGCCAAGCTGAGCTGTGTCGAGTCATGCCAGAGATTGACCTTCTCTGAAGTGGGGCCTAAGCGCCTCCAAGGGGGTGCGGTGATGTCTCGCCAACTGTGGCCAACCCATTACAACAATCCTTCTCCCACCCAAACAAATGTATGTGGCGAGGCTCTGTGTCTCATGATTCATATGTGCAGGAGACAGAGAGAGACGTTTTTGTGTGTTCCACTTTCACTACTCTCGTAGCTTCAAACTGAATGTTTTTCAGTTTATCTCCTTCGCCATTGTTCATACTTTCAGGCATCAGCTTTATTGTACTGTTTTATTTCACTTTCAACTGACAGAAGTTGTGTTAAGTTACTGCTGATGAAAACCCAACATTTCCTAATTTTGCTGCATCACAATAAAAGCGTTTAAGTAACAAAATAATGGGGGACTTTTATTGTGAAGAATTTGTTTTGTTTATCCAACGGTTTATAATTGCTCAATTTTAGCCGGTAGCCCTCATATAATGGAGATACAAATCCTTTCCATGGAAGAATCATTAGCAAGAGCAAAGAAGTGAATCATAGAAATCAAACGCTATTCTCTGATTGTTTCCCGACACACGTGTGTGTGTGTGTGTGTGTGGCTGTGAAGCTCAGCCCTGCCCTCGATCTGACAGACACACACGGACCTGCAGCTCTTTAAACATCCATGATACAGAGAGAAACCAGACGAGACGGAGGAGGTGAGGTGTAACCTGGTCGCTACATTTTTTTAGAGTCCTGACCTCACACCCTCTGCACTGTTATTGGCTGGGAGCTTCACATCCGCTGACCCACACCCAGAAACGAACACAGCAAAACAAGAAAATACAGGCAAGGGGCAGTTCTCTGCAGGTAGCCTACTCTGCAGAGGGGGCTTGAGAGGAATTATTTTTGTATGAGTCTATACATTGTTGTTGTTTTTTTGTTTTTGTTTTTTTTTAAGGAAAATCCTTCACACTATACCTTTAATGTACAGCAGTTATTTTCAGTTGATTAACTATACTATAGACAAACTATACTGCTAGATCTTTTCTCAGCCAAAATACTGTATGCAGTGCCCTTCCTGAAAATGTACTGAAATGACAAAAATAATGGATGGTCTGTGCTACTTAAGTAAAATATGGCAATTTTTTTATGTCAGATTCCGGACTTAAACCCCAGTGTAATTCCTTGAGCAAATTCCCTGCGTAGCTTGTGGCACATCAACAGCTGGGTGAGGAGGCATGATGGATCACTGGAGTGACAGCCGGCAAAACACCCACAGAAAAGCTCTGCAAGGCCCCATGACTGCACAGACAGGATGCTGCACAAACACAGACCTGCGGACTGAGACAGAAAGCCCGTGACATATTCATGCATCAGTTCATGGATTTAACATGTGTGTGCCTTGTGAAGCATACACACATACGCTCACATCCATGCACGCAGACTGTGCATGCACCGAGCACACGTGAGTGGTGTTTAACTGTGACACAAGCACGGCCCATAAAGACTGTGTGGACTCAGCTGTGAGCAAAGGCAGAAGACATGCAGTGCAGTTTTATTAGCAATGAGAGAGCCTGACTTCACAGTAACGCCCATCACGCAGAAATGGCACGTGTACGCGAAGTCACTGGGCACTGATGCACGATTTAGTATCAGAAAACTCCTCTAATTGCAGGTATCAAAATGTGCTCTAATCTGATCAAGTTCATATTTGAAACACACAACAGAAAAACAGACCAAAAAGTAGCAGAATTCAGTCCGGAACAAATGAGTACCAGCTTTGAAAGTGTGTGTGACATGTTCACATTAAATACCAAATGTTACCCCGAGGAAGTGACTTAATCATGATAATTGGAAGCAAACTTCAAAACAAATGCACAGAGTTCAAAAAGAGACCCTCCCCTGCTTCCTCTGTGAATGTAATGACTCTCCTTCACACTCCCCGGGCACAATGTGACATTCATACCAATCAGACCAAGTCTGCTCAGAAAACACATGCGCTTGCACTCTTTAGCCCCAATTCTGCCATCCATTTGAATATTTTTATTTCATATTATTTACTTCTTTATTATTACTTATTTATATTATTTTTCAAAAGGACTTCATGTATAATGTGCACCTAAAGGGAAGCATTTTCAGTCCACACAAAAAGAAAATAATCAATAAGAACATGGATATTTTGTTTTCCTATTACATATCTATTAAAGACATACTGCAAAGATATTTTTGAGCTCTAAACTAAATCATATTACTGTGTTGTGATGAAGCACATCAATGCTGGTGTTAATATTGATACTAATTGATTAAAAAAATGGCTCAAAATGCCACTCAGTGTTTTAAATCATCCTCAGACTTGTAAGGCCCATGCTGATAGTCGACTGTTTGGGGTTACTCTACGTCATTAAATTTGTATTTAAAAAATAAAGTTTAAACTCTTTAATCAGAGCTGGGCGACCAACTTCCTCCAGCTCCCACTCTTGAGTGGGAGTGTGTGAAACAATACTCATCTTCAAACATATGCTGACAGAGACTCATCATTCACAAGAGTTTACACATTTTTTTTTGCATTTTACAGCTCTGGTGCTTTTTACAGTGAAAACCATTGGATTGCTTTCTTTCCCTCGATAATGATTTCATGACAAACATAAAGCAGGGCTACGGCTATGTACTAACAATCCCCCAAAGACACACACATACACACTGGAGGGCCTCTCAGCTTCTCTGAGCTGCTAGCGTTATCTTGGCTATTCATAACACAAGTACTGCTTTTTCAAAAAAGGGCCACAAATGTGCTTCTAGTGACTGTCAAAGCTCCAGAGCTTCTCTGTGTTTCCAGTGTTTCTCTGCAGACGTGGCGAGTATGACAGCAGCTTCACGTGGTTGGTTAGCTCTGATTACTAGCTGTTGTGGCTTGATTCCACTCGGCACGGCTGCATCGCGTTACAGCTGCACCCCGTATGCTGCTCTCCACTCCACTTCAAATATTTTTGACCGATGCCACATCAATCTGCATGGAGCAGAATGAGCGGGCAGGAAGTATGACACAGAAAAACCAAAGAGATTTGGGTCAGTTTTCAAAATAAAAGACCTCATGCAGGCATAATCAGACTAGCAAAACGCTCTGCTGCTGGTGGGTCATGCAGCTGTGTGGAGACGTGCCATGCCCAGTGGAATCAACAGGTTACTGCAACACTGAGTGGTGTGTCACACACTAGGTATCTGCAAGGCCACGTCCTCTTCAGTAATTGTCTTTAATCCCTATGCCAACTTTTATAGCATTTTTCAAAATTATGTAGAGGGTGTAGTTAAGCTCAGACCTGAGGGAGCAGCTACACTTTAAGTTAAAAGAAAAAACTGTAAAAGTAAATGTACAAAGTTGCAGAGAGAGCTATTTCCAGGTCCCGTAACTGAGAGCACGGACAAGGAACCTCACCTAAACAATCCCGAAGGCTGCAAGGTTGTTCCTCAACATGACAACGAAAAACAGCATCAGCAACAACAGTTTATTGTGCAGCACCAAAAAAAAAAGACATTCTGTACGTTGTACCTGTGCTGTGCAGTGGAGTCATGACAAATGAGGGGACATTGAGTGGAATCCAGGTGACATTCTTTGGCTGACTGCCTTTTCTCTGCCCACCCAGGGGAGTAATTTCACACTGTTGAGAAGCTCCTGCACACATTTTTCAAACAGAGGGAGGAAGCAGCTGGAATGGATGGTAGCATTTGATTTCCCGTGTGTGCACCTGATGATAGGTCCGCTTTTGAAAAGTTTCATGGATTATAGAACTCTGGAGTTTTCTGAAAATGGCTTCACAAGGTGAAATGAACTCTCTTTAGGCAAGAAACTGACAGAAAACACATCTGGTATGTTAGTTTAAAAATGAATCTCAAAAGCCCTTGTCTTTTGTTTTTGCCCTTTCGTTTTTGCTCTTCCACTTCTTTTTTTTTTCCTTCTCTTCAGACGGTTTGGGAAAATCGGGGGGGAGACGACAGAATACGCGGCAGAAGTTTCTGATATAAGGACAGCACCAACCCTATCTTTTTTCTGGGTGAATTCTCATAAGGATTATCTATGGTTATGCTTCTATTTTTTGACAGGTCGATTGAACAGCACTAGCTTGTTTTCTCTCCTAAGATAGGACCCAGAGCAATGGAAAATACTTTGTCTGCTATCATCAAAGGCCACAATAATCCCCTGTGCTGAAATATAATATATAACTACTGTCATAAGAAAGCAAAGAAAAAGCAAGTGGACATGAGATGAATACAAGAGCATAAAGCAGAAAATAGACGTTTTAATGCTTCTTCGGCTAGTTTAACACGTGGGTCTGCCCTGAGTGTGATTATTTTGCCATGCTTTAATGACATATACAATAGCTTTCCTATGTGATCAAAGCTGCAACATTAACATATATAATCCAAGAATGTTATTTCTGCTGACCAAAGAAAATTGCAGTTTGTAGACTGTAAAGTAGCCCCTCGGAGCCTCTTTGGAAATACCACCCTCATATGGAGAAATGCCCTGGGCAGAGAAGCAGTACAAAATGAGCTGGTGTTAGAAACCTTTAAACTTCATTTTAACTACCACTAAGGTTTTAGCTCGGTGTGCTCCCACACTAATTTATATCTGTCAGTGTGCAGGCTAATAGAGAAGAGGAGAAATACCAGCGGCGTGATGTGGGACAGGTTCAATGAATGAGCCCATTCTATTCATATTTGCTGAGGGTCAAAAGTCAAACACAAACATTTTGAACTTCTGTGTTGCATGCAAGTGAAGCGGTGTGTGACAATTACAAATAATCATAACCGCTGGGAGAAAATAGTGCTCAATTACTCTCAATACAAAGGTCATTATAAGAATTCTAATGATTTCAAACTTCAGTGAAATAACTGATTTACATATTTTTGCACAAAGCCTCTAAAACAGAACAATGAGGCATACCGTGTCTCTAATAATGAATTAAATTCTCCACTGTTGAGGATGTGATGGTACTGTGGATAACAACAACTTTTTAAAGGAGCAATAGTTTAATATATGGCTAGAATTTTAATTTAAAACTTTCAAAAAAATGAGCTAACACTATCAACAGTGTTATGTTAAAAAATGTCTATGTATTGTGTTG
This sequence comes from Lutjanus campechanus, assembly GCA_027495735.1. NCBI lineage: Eukaryota > Metazoa > Chordata > Actinopteri > Lutjaniformes > Lutjanidae > Lutjanus > Lutjanus campechanus. Next base: position 7,980 of record JAJHUR010083890.1, on the reverse strand, counting down.
CAGATACACAATCTACTGAAGTTAGCATGCTAAGCAGTTGGCTCCGCCCTGTCCTGTCTCGTAAATGCCACCCCAGCTTGGAGATGTGCTGAGCAGTGAGTTTGCTATTTTCACAATGTCTCTTAACTTTTTCAGTTGAATAAACAATCAGAGTAAGCTCGCAAAAGAAAGGAAATATTCTTCTGTCCTTAACAAACAGTACAACTTTTGAATTCAAATTTGGAGCTGCTGTAAATAACATCTGCACAGTATATTCCCTTTTCATCAAGCTTGCGTCCATCAGTCTCTGAGGTTGTTTCAGTTGTGTTCTGAGCCTGGTTCCGTTGCTCGTGGTGTAAACCATAAATAATTCACTGGAGCCGCGGTTCCAGGCAGACTCGAATCAGTTAAGGGCCACCAGCTACAGAGCTACATTTACCTTAGAACAAGACGTATCTACAGGAGGTGTGGGTCCTCTTCAATGGAGGCTGGCGTGTTGCAACACCATGCTACAGTAGCCCAGAACAGTCAAACCAATTATTATTAATTACACATGTTTACGAAATTAACATTATCAACACAAATAATGTTTGCAACTTAAAGAGTTTATCTAAATCAATGAATGCAAATATTTTGCAGCCATGCATTTAATTAAGTGGTGGTAACCACAGTCCATGTATTATCTCCAACTGCTTGTAATGGAGTCTATCCCAGCTGATACTGGGAGAGAGGCGAGCAGGTCATCACGGGGCTAACACATAGACACAACAACCATTCACACCTAATGGGCAATTTTGGGTCACTTATCCTGCATGTCTTCAGACTGTGAGAGCCGGAGCACCCATGAGAGAACCCACACAGACAGAAGGAGAACATGCAGACTCCACACAGAAAAGCCCTGCCCCAGCCGCAAACTCCCCAGCTGGCGGGTTTGAACCCAGAAACTTCTTGCTGCGAGGCGACAGTGCTAACCACAGCACCATTTTGCCGCTCACATATGTATTCTACATTATACTCCAAAGATCAAAAACATGTGTATAACATAAATCAAAAATGTAATGCTAGCCAGATAGAATATGTTAAAGACATTACATAACTTAAGAGATCCTTTAAGTTAGTTTCTCCTGACAACTGCTGGATTTCTAATACTCACTGAATTTAACATTTCTGTCAGCCAGAAAGTGCCTTCAGATATTTATTGCTCCTGGTAGAAATACGCAACAATATTTCAGCACATGCATACAGACAATGCATCAACTTGAACAGCCTTGTCCTTGTGTGTCGTGTTTTATTCTTGCAAAGTTTTCATTTGTTATATAATCTACACATAACCCCTCTTCTATCACTTCTATCTACTTCTGCGATCCATTTATGGCATCTGCAAACCAGCCCAGTCACGTACAAAAGTTAAACTCCACCATTCAAACAAAGTGTAAGGCAGGTCAAAGGTCAAAGGCAATCAGTATCATTCAGAGAAGGTGACAAGGCGGCAAACTTGGGTCAATATTGACTCTCTCTGTGTACCTACATTCTTCCTACCGGGAGACCTGAGGCTGACAATACAAGGATGGCAGATTTCTCCGGACCTTTCATCTCCCCGCACACTACCAAGAGTATTAATGAAAGGAGGAAGGACTCAGACAACTTTTGAAGTGAGGAAATATTCAGTCAAACTACATGAAAGGTTTCAGAAAAGGAAGAATATGTAAACCCGCTTTATCCACCACACAAGATGTGTGTTTTTTTTTTTCTTAAAGCAAAAGGAATTCTTGTCACTTGCTGAAGAATTACTTTGAGGAGATGGTTGTCACAGTGTAGACACAGGCACTTGTTCCACAATGCAAACGTTAGGCCCTCGTCTTGCTGGCTGTGATAGGTGCGTTTGAACCGGCAAATGACAGCGCAAGGAAATCACAGACATCCTGTGAGTTACATGCCACATAACAGCAGGGAGCAGACAGCCGTGTGAATGCAGGTAAACGTGTTTCATCCCTTCCTCCGCTGATCCACCAGGGCCATTACAGTAGTTTCCTGCAGACACGAAGCTTCAGGTGTGACGGTGACAACATTTTCACTTTCTGCAGGTCCAAACATGGGAATAACCACAAACACTCTTAGAAATAAGGGATCCAACTGGGCTCATCCTGAAGGGCAGAACCATTTGCTTTTGTAGAACTTGTTTTTGAAGAAAGAGGTGTGTTGCATTGATGTCAAAAAATCCTCACCTTCAAATATTCAAATGTTCACCCACGATTCAAATGGTATTTTTTACATGTATCTGAAATCCCCTTAATCATTTCATTTTACTTGTGTTCTTGTGTTTTTGGCTCATCTGTAGAATACAGTATGGTTCTTTGTAGAACCCTCAGAAGACAGGCGGGTTATAGCTGAAACCGGTATATAAAAAGGGTGTCTTTACTTTACCTTTGAAATAGAAATGGCTTATGATAGAACCACCTGAGCAGGTTCTGCATGAAATCCTTGGAATATAAAGAGATAGATGAGATCCTTGGAGTATAAAGGGGTTCTCTGTAGATCTGCTTTGGTTGGTTCCACATGAAACCCTTGGAATATTAAAGGGTTCTTGGTAGAGCTCCCTGGGTGGGTTCCAGATTGAACCCTTGGAATATAACAGGGTTCTTAGTAGAATCCCTGGGTGGGTTCTAGATGTAACCCTGTGAGTATGAAAGGATTCTTGGTAGAACCGTCTGGTTAGGTTCTAGACAAAACCCTTGGATTATAAAAGGGTTTTTGGTAGATGGGTTATTGTTAGCACCCTTAGAGGATGGAAAGATTCTATTTAAGCATAGAACCATCACACCATAGAAGGGTTCTCTGTAGAACCCTTCATCGGGGTTCTGGTTAGAACCTTTCACAGGTGGTTCTAGGTATAACCCTTTATTTTGGGCTTCTATGTAGAACCCCCTGAATGGGCTCCAGGTAGAACCGTTATAAAGGGAAACAGGAACCACAAAGGGTTCACCTATGGGGACCATTTTTCTAGTTAGCACCTTTATTTCCAAAAGAGGATAAATTAAATTGTTACATGCTGCCAACTTCTCTTTTTCCACCTACGTAGGATCAGGCCTGAGACGTTCCTGCTTCGTGTTGCCCTTATTGAGCTATGATTGGCCGGTCACATTGACCTCAGCACATCATCAATCACTGCCGCCCCCAGGTGCCCCAGTTTTTTTCTCTCCCCTTATTAGTCTCTCAAGGGCCAAAGCCGTGATGGATTTCACCACAGGGATATCGTTCATCTCTTTGGGGGCTGGTAATGGGCTGGGACCACCCCCACATTCAGGTACTGAGACAGAAGATAACACAGAGAACAAAAAGGGGTTAAACGACAGACTGTTTAGGGCTGTATTTGTTATGATACATCAGCGACTGATGATCTCTGCGGAGTAAGATGTTTGTCAGCCTGGGCTGCGAGGTACATGTTATTCTACACTGATGTTTATTGCACCCTGCTCCTTTATTGCCTACCAAAATGCATTTAAAGGCTCCTGAAGGAAGATAGATGCAGTAGATTCATCCAAGACAAGATATCCATTCTGGCCCATTTGTCGTTCAACATGCACCTTAACAGAGGTGCTGTGGGTAATAAATAAAGTCTAAACAGCAGGTGGAGCTGTCTGTACAGTTAATGAACCCAGGACAAGGCTTTTTCCTACATACTGAGGCAGATAACAACGCATGTTTAAATAGATTGTCCTTGTCTGAACTCACTGTATAACAAAACACCTTGTAAGGCACATCATATAGCATAAATATATTATCTACACTAAAGGGATAGTTCAAATCATTTGATTTGGAGTTATGTGAGGTAGTGTGTCACCTACAGTAGATGGTTGTCAGCATGCCCCCACTTTGGAGAAGGAGAGAAGAGTACCGGCACAGAAGCTAAGCAACATATTGCTGTGACAGGGTCAGCAACAGAAGGTCCACCTAAAATGTCATTGTCATTCTGGGCTATATTTAGAATATTTTCACTGCTTCACTTTGCCATCAAGGAGCCTTTTCCACTGGGAATTCGCTTCAATATAAACCAAATATCGCTCTCTCCAAACAAACCAAACTCCATGGATAAAATCAATAATTTTACCTTGCAGAACACAGGAGTGGCTGGTCTACCACTGCCTTGATTTGTTAGTTGGTTTGTGTTATTGTGTGATTTTAGTGAATCCAAACTAACCTCTTAAAACACCAAAGTCAGACAATGACTCAAACAAACTAACACTGAGCCGGTGATGATATTGCAACTCCTGTGTTCTGCAAGGTAAAATTACAGATTTCACTCATGGAGTTTGGTTGGTTTGGAGAAAGTGATATTTGACTTATATAACAGCGGTTTCCCATTGGAAAAAGCATTCTAATGGCAAAGTAAAGCAGTGAAAATATTCTAAATATAGCATATACTTAAACTGATATGGATTTCTTCAGGTGGACCTTTTTTAGGTGCCTAAAATACATTTTGTTGCTGACCCTGTCCACAGCTGCTCCATTGCTTTGCGTCTGTGCTGGTGCCCCTTTCTGCTTTTCCAAACTGTGGGCGTGCCGACTGCCATCTACTGTCGGTAATACACTGACAATGGATGAGTTCCTCATTAAACCACACATTAAATAAGCCAAACTATCTCTTTAATATCTACATTTTGAGTCACTGTGACACATTCACTATGAAAATCTTCCCAAGACAACGTGGTGAGGATGTCACCAGATCCCTGTGTGGAACGTGAGCCATGGATACAAAAGATAGTGTTTATAAAAGGAAGGTTATAAAATTCAACACTGCATCATGTAATGTAGAATCCTTAATGCAAAACAGGTCTGCAACAATGAGGAGATCTAGAACATTATACATGTGCAGCTTGAATGAATCAGATTAAATTAAATTTTAATTTAAGTCCTTGGACTGCATCTATCTGATACTGAAGAGGAACATGTGAAACATTTTGTCAGGGCGAGTTTTGTTCCCTTTTCCTCCCACAGGCTCGTTCACATCCAAGTACAGCAATGTGATCAGATGCAGTGTGAGCCAGTGAACAGCAGATAGCACCATTGGACACATCATGCTCCACCTGCACTTTTCCCTTCAAATGAGCTTGAATAAAGAGGCGGGCTGAAAGGGGTAGGTGGATGCAATCACTGCTCTCTGAATGCTACTAATGTGCATGCACGCGTCTCTCTCCTGACCTTTCATACCTTAACAAAACATTTGCTGTTTAAAAATTCCCTCCTTTTAAAAAAAAAAACAAAAGACAATATGTATATTCTGAACAGTTCCTTTGATACCTGTAGTTCACGCCTGTTCTCACAGGAATGCAATTTACAATACATCAAAGAAGCGTGAAAACAAGAGAGGGCTGTGGGGGAGAGGGGGATGTATACTTATCTTAGGCAGTGTGCTGAAGAACACCCACCATGCACCGCATTGCATAATGTTACACTGGGGTGTCTCATTACATAAATACATGTGTGCTGTAACAATGCTGCAAGAAGGTCAGAGGATGATGGCATATGCTGAAGATGCACTCCAACACATCTTCAGATTGTGTTTTTATTGGTGAGGTTCAACAGAAGCTCTCTCTGAAGAAATGTGCAACACAGAAATGCAGTTTTTTCCCCCTGCTTTTCACAAGCATAAAGTGTTTTGCAGCATATACTTACTGTATACAGACAGTGGTGAAAAGTGAGTACATTTACTCAAGTATTTCCATTTTAGATTCAGGTTCGGTTTGTATTTATTCTAGGCGACACGTCGTGGTATGGATCAACATAAAACAAAGCATCAATACAATGGTAAACAACCATAATAGATCTTTATCTCAAACCACATCATTTAAAGAGAGGCAGAACATTACTCAGAAATAAGTTTAACCAGATGAGTGATTTACAAAGTGTTTTGGCAGGTATTTCATTCAATTCTCAACAATGTTTGTATTTTTGCATTCAAATAATAGACCATATACAGTAGGCATTTCACATTATATAAAAAAAAACCCTTTCATTTCTTTCTGGACCTTTGTATCTCCCTGTTATCCTGCTAAATTCTGCTATTGGAAACTTGAAGGTTACAAACAGCCTGCGCATACCTCCTGTTTTCACAGAATAGCAAGGAAAAGAAAGAAGGATTTACAGTATAGACCACATGACGACATTCTCTGAAGCTCACAGTGCCACTTCTGCAGATCTTTTAACCTCTGCTCAGCTGCTAACTTCAGATATTTGATTTTATCACTCTTCTGATCCAACCAAAGATTTGAGAGGCCAAACTGAATGAATATTTGCTGGAAAGATGTAATCCATGGTGATACATATGTATCACATACAAATTAAATAATTAATTATACATTGTACAGCAGAGCTTTGTTTCCTTCCCTTTTAACAAACTCTCCCAGTAACCAATAACTCTCTTTTTATTACTAATGCCAAGTTGGTACCGAAGGAAGTAGGCTTTTTAACTTTTATGCCATAGTTGAGGAATTTCAGATGCGACTTCTCTAAGATGTTTGTCTTCCCAAACTCCCACTTCACATGCAGCACATACTACTTTATACTATTTTTCTATTAAGGTAATAACTTGTATTGTGCTCCACTACATTTGTCTGGCAGTTATAGTTACTAGTTACTTTGCATATTAGGATTTCACAGATGAAACATACTGAATGATCAAATGATAAAACACGATGTAACTAAAAAACAAAACCTTTTATGTTTTAGCTTCTCCTTGATCATCTACAACATTAAAGTCATAAACTTTAAAGCATCATGGAGTCCATAATTACAAGTTGTTACATTATATTTCAGAGAAGTCAGACACAGATATCTCCAAAAGTCAAGCACACCCACCCTAAAACATACAAACAAAAATATATTTTTATATGTGGGGTGAACTCTCCCTTTAAATGTGTGACTTTTAAGTGAACGTCTGTTACATCAAGCCCTTGCCACAAGTTCACAGTATGCTGATTATAAGCCTTTCACTGTCAGGTAAATCTGTCTGTATTTAGCAGTGTGCTGGAGTTTGAAAATGTGGTGTCTATGCCAACGTTCCCATGCTGGGGCACTGGCTGTGATGCATTTTATGTCAAACAGTAATGATCAGTTTGCCAAAGTTGAAGGGTGGAGCAACAGAATATGTTACAGCATGGAGGAGCCTGTGATAGAGAACTGTGGGCGTAATCACAGGTCAACAATATTTCTGTAATTATTCTCATTGCCAGAAGGGGGAGACAAAGGTTCGGCACTGCAGATTTTAAGGGAAGAATAAGCTCTTTTTATGGAGCTGTCCAGTCAGTGTTGGTGGTAAATATAATCAATTAAAACAATATATTCCTCATTTTGTACGACTGATTGAGAAAGGTGAGTTCTCCTGCTACAAAATCTTTTTTTTTTCTGTTGTTGAACTACAGGCTGTTTTAGCTTGGATTTCTAGCTAAATGAGTGATTTGTGTCTCTTGACACTATGTTCTGGCCAGCAAAGTAATTGCTATGGGCAAAGGTGGTGATACATGGCAACATGGGCTTAGGCGACAGAAGCTTGCACGCAATGCAACCTGGTGCATGTAGGCACTGCAGTATAGCACACAGTGGAATTTATCTTTCAGTTGACTACATTTCCCATCAACACTGGATATTCATATAAAAAGTGCCAAATTTTCCCTTTAAAGGGGACCTATTATGCTTTTTCCTCTTTTCTGACCGATAAATGTTGTTACAATGTTGCATACTCGTGTTAAACGATGCCACCGCGTCAAATAAACGAGGTTCATGCATTTGGAAGTGAGCCCCGTGGCCGTTTTGGACGGCTCTGAACGCTCTGTTTTGCCGAGTTTTTTATAACAGGAGGTCGCATTGACGTGAATCCGTGCCTGACTTACTAATATGGAAATGTTCCGGCATAATGCTCTGAGCCTGCCGTCTCCCCCGCTCTGCTTCGGAGGTTGTATCGCTGTGCGCTGCTGCTCTCTACAACGATTTCACAGTGTTAGCACG
>JAJHUR010083889.1:45000-52502 GCA_027495735.1 Lutjanus campechanus | reverse complement strand
GGAAAAGAGACAGCACACACACACACACACACACACACACACACACACACACACACACACTTCACTCTGCCAGAAGCTGATGAAACAAGTCAACTCAATCTGAGAGAGAGTGATTAAGGACAAAGGCAAATACGTCTTAATTGCTATTATGTTCTTCTGATTATCTAATCAGTTGATTAGATAATCAGAGCCTCACTCTCGGGTTTCTTCTCCCTGACCATCGGTGAGTTTGGACAAAAGTTCCCCCTTATGAGGACGTCTCTCTGGCTTTAGGTCACCGCAGAGTAAAGAGGAAAGAGGTTCTTTACAACGCGAAGAAGCCCAAACATTTTAACTGAAAGCACAAAGGCAGCAAGTGTCCGTCTGTCAGTGTGTCTGTCTGCGTCCCTTCCTATCTCTTTCTCCATTCTGAGTGTTTGGACAATCCCCGTACTGTGCGGCCTCCCCTCTGCTACATCTGCACAGCTATACGTCATGGCCGGGTCCTCTACGCTCCAGACAAGTGGCCAGACACCGTCTGTCTGGGCCGTCATGGAGAACAATACACACAACGAGGACATTCACTGTACGGAGACACATAAACACTAAACTTGTCATCTTGTCTGCTCTCGCCTCAGCCTGCAGAGGGAAACACAGACAGATCTACAGTACGTGGTGTCAAACCCAGAGTCTTTTTTCTCTTTTAGAGGTAAAAACTAGAACATTCTCAGTTTTCTCTTCGTATCAGAGGATCAAATTAAGCCCAGTGTGTCTATTTAACCCAAACAAAAGTACCATCCTCATGTCATGTAATATATGTGTTTGTAGATATTTTTCAAAGCCAATTGCACAAGCAGGTGTAACTTCTTAACCCGGAATTTAGATTTACCAGCTTTCATAAGAGGTCATACAAGGGTCACCCTGTTTTAATAGAGCTTGTCTGTTTGTCTCCACCATATGGAAGCCCGTTTCAGCCAGTGTGATTTAAAAAAACAAGATCCTATTCAGTCATTATGATGAAGATATTACTCAAAACAATGACTTGTATCTCAAAATAATGACTTAATGGATGAAATTAATTAGAAACTTCTCAAAATACTGACTTGCCATCTTAAAATAATCAGCTTATATCTCAAAATAGTGTCTTAGTATCTCAAAATAATGATAAACTTTACTAAGTCGTTATTTTGAGCGTCTTTCTTTTTCATCACACTGGCACAAATGACCTTCCATACAAAGATGTTCTAAATGAAATGTTGAAAACAAACTAAAAACGTAACAAATATGTGAGCAGGACAAAATCTGTGGCCTGCCATTACCTCTGACCTCACTGTGGTATAGAAAGCCACAAAGCCAAAAAACAAACAAACAAACAAAAAACGAAAAACAAGACAGCAGCAAGAAGCGTCATGTAAAAGTTTTCACAGCCGTCACTAAACTGTGCCTGAAGCTGTTTGGTATCAAAGAATTTGTGTGTGAGAGAGAAAAGACAGCAGACAGAACATGAGAGGAAGTGTGACGGTGATCTCGGATGACTTGCACGCTTGTCAGGAGGTCGGCTGAAAAGGTGTAGATTTTGGGGGAGATACCCCACCCACCCACCACCACCCTCCCACCCCACTCCCAACCTGAATGTTGTGTTTTTCTTTATATACACAGAGACATTCCCACTTTAAATTGATGCAGAGTACACGAAGTGGTGCATTAAAAATATAAGAACGCAAGAACTAACATGTTCAAGTGTCCTTCTGATGCTGAAACAAAAGCTACGCCTTTGGTCAGTTGTTTCACATAAAAGTGGGTGGTGACTTTAAGTCCTATCAAGTACCTGAGTACAACTCAATATATAAAGTTTGTCTTTGCTTGTTGCCAGAATTTGTCCCTGCTGAGGCAATAAAATCAAAGCTAAATAGTTAGTTCTTGATAGTTCTTGATAGGGCTGAATGATATGCAAAAAAATCACATCGCAGGTATTTTGACAAATACGGCAATTGCACCATGAGTGGGGTTGTTTTGTTGTAGTTCATATTCACCAAAGGGTTCTGTACCAAACAAACAAGTTCCCTTACATCTGGAGAATGAGCTGTGGTCAACTTGGCTTGCATTTTTGATAATATTTTGATTAATTTTTCAGGCCTACCTGAGTCAGGAAGTTGATTCAGACACTGAAACTAACACATCACCGGGCGGTGGATTGTAACCAGACTTTATATTAGATGACAGCAGCACCTTCACAGTCAAATTCTGTATCTCAGCTCAAGTAGGGCAGCTTAACTTTCTGTCATCCTCCTGCAAACACATCTACAGTGACCTGAGAGCTCAGGGAACAACACAAATACCCAAAACAGAGTGACTTGTGTTTTTTTCTGTCATAAAAACAGGAAACATTTAGGAGTTTTAAATCTCTCCACAGGACCTCAGCTCTGTGTGCTCTGTCTGCTCCAACTCTTCTGAGTCGCAGTGTTAGTATGAAAATGACTCGCAGTCACACGCTAAACTGTCCAACACACACAGACTCACACACACTTTACACTCACATACTCACATGCCAGGGTCTGAATGATAAAGTTATGGTTTTGTTTCAACACCAGGGGGAATTGAACACTGTTGAACACTGAATTTCCTGCATTTTGGTGATTTTTTTGAAGATGCCATTTTTTCTGCATCATATTACAGTGGAAATGTGTTTATATATGTAAAGGAAAACACAAAATTAAGGTGCTCTACAACCCCAATTTTAAAGAAAAGTAGGGACACTAAGTAAAACTAATAAAAAAAACAGAATACAATGAGTTTCAAATACTTTTTCAACATATATTCAATTGAATACGGTACAAAGACAAGATATTTAATGCTCAAACTTTTAGCTTTTATTGTTTTTTGTAAATATACACTCATTATGTATTTGATTCACGCTGTTTTTATTTACATTTTACACACAGAGTCTCGACTCCTTTGGAATCAGGATTGTGTGATGGAATATAAAGCAGAAAGGCTCTCACGCAAGCACTTTGTCAAAATAAAAGCTCTCTACTGCTTTCATGTTTTCACTGGGGGCAAAAAATGCACATCTTCTATTGTGGGGGGCCTCTCCCCTCCATACCCCCTAACCCCACCCCAAAGCTACACTTATGCAAATACACTTTTCTACATGTTGTAAATACAGGTGGATGCACTTAAATATTGGCTTTATTACAATTTATTATGCTTATTTAAGTCAAAAATAGAGATGAAACAGTATAAAAATTTCATATTAAAATTATCACAGTTAACAATATTATCATTGTGTTGTTAAAAAGTGCTGAAAATGTTCATAAAGTACTGATATTTCATGATAATTAAAATTTGAAATGATAATACTAATTGTAATATAATAAATTGGCTGTTTGTGCATTTAAGTGTCATTATGCACTCACATTTTTATATTCTAATCTTTCTGATTTCTTGTTAAGTGGAGTACTATTAATTAATAGTTGTATGTGTGCTGAAACTGTTCAGAAAGTTCTGAAACACACACTGAAATCATCACCAAGTTTTATTTTGAAAAACCTCTCAACCTCTCAGTACAGCAATCACCCCTGGTATTAATGACAATTAAAATTTGAAATGTTAATATTGTTCTCAGAACGTTAATTGTGGTTTATTGTGAGACCAGTAATCGTTTCGTCCCACGTCACACGTGCATTTAAAGAGGTATTTCTCACCTTTTTAGCGTGCATTTCACAATAAAGTGTATTTATGTGCTCACATTTCTATATTCTTATTACCTCCTTCAAAATGGAGTACACTTAATTAATAGTAAAATTATTGTTGTATTGTTAAAATGTGTTGAAAACACTCAAAGTATTGATACACAGTGAAATCATTTCACCAAGTTTTATTTTGAAAACCTCTCAACTTCTTGGTAAGGTAACCAAACACGATTTTAAAAATAATTAAAATTTTACATGGTGGTCCGATTACAATCATCTGGAATTTTATTGTGGTTTATCGTGAAACTGATAATTGTTTCATCTCTAGTTACAAATACATTTAAAGAGGTATTTCTCACTTTTTAGCCAATTTTCCATAATAAATTGACCATTTCATGCTTAGAAATTACACAATACATTTCACAATAAAGTGCAGTTATTCACTCACATTTTTATCATGTACATTCTTATTACTTCCTGCAAAGTAGACTACAATTAATTGATAGTAGTATTATCCATCTATGGTTAAAATGTGCTGAAAATGTTCAAAAAGTTCTGATACACACACTGAAATCATTTCACCAAGTTTTATTTTGCAAACCTCTCAGCACAGTAATCAAACATGGTCTCAATAATAATTAAAATGTTTTTTAACTGGTAATACTGATCATTTCATCCTCGTTCCCACCTTTTTTGCCATTTTCAATAAAAATTTGACAGTTTCATGCTTAGAAATCACATCTGTTTCAAAATAAAGTGTATTTATGCACTAATTTTAGCCTACATGACCTTCATTCTTATTACTTCCTGCAAAGTGGCACACAATTAGACAATAGTAGTAATGTCACCAAGTTTTATTTTGACCTTTCGGCATTGTAGTCAAACATGGTTTTAAGGATCATTAAAATTTGAAATGGTAATACTAATCATCAGGAATTTTATCATGCTTTTATTTTGAAACTGGTAACTGCTTCATCCCTAGTCACAAATACGTTTAAAAAAAATATTTCTCACCTTTTTTAGCAGATTTTTCATAACAAACTGGCTGTTTGTGTGCCACACAATTTCACAATTAACTGTATTAATGCACTCACATTTTTATATCCAACATTCTTCTTTTACTTCTTGCAAAACTGACAGTTTTTAGTGGTAAGTTAACTGTTTACATATCATGGTCCCTAATTAAGAAAATTAATAAATAAAAACCTGCCTTCACCCAACATCCGATCACTAATTTTCAGGACAAGATAACAGTAATTGTGGTGTTTTGGGGGGGGTTTGCTTTAGGAAATCTGGTTTCCTTCTCTGGAAACACAACTCATGTCCTGGTTGAAGATTTCTTGTTTTTATTAAGTTTTAAAACCGGTTTGAAACAGATTAAGCCCCCTTTAAAACAAATCAAAATCCAGTTTCATTGTGTTCTCAAACAAATGTGAGAAAAAAGGAAAACAAATACAAAACATTTGCCCACATCTGTGCGTTGTTTAGACAGCTATACATTAAAGATTAAACATGATTCCATCACTCAGCTCCCTCTCTCCCATTTGCTGCAGGATTAAACCAGTTTAACGCAGCCCAGAGACCATTAAATCCATAGCTTCTCCATGGAAGGGCTGCAAACAACAATAGACTGATACAATGGCAGCGTATACGTCAGCTGCACTCAGCTCAGGAGGACTGTGGAAGAGCTTAAAGTGACCACACAGCATGGTGTCCTAAAATCTCCTCCTGAAGACACACACTGCAGCCAGCCAAACCAGTCGGAACAGGCAAGACATGTCCAAGAATGTGTAAAGTGTTTGTGCAAAAAGGAAAGGTAGTTTGACACACTTTTAGCCTGGAGACTTGAGGTAAATCTTAACAAAAAAAAGCCTTAAAAATGTTCATGTAATAATTTAAAGATATTCCCACAAAGCTAAAAAGAAGTTTGAGATGAAAATCAGATTGTGTTTTGTTGTTTACAGCAGAGTCGCACAGTTTTCAAACATGAACTAATCCTAAAAATAATGCAGTGATCCTCCACATCAGACAACATCACATACCTTTCAAAATAAGAGCTGAAACATCCGTGTCCATCCCGTATTTGAATCCCCTTTAATCTATGATCATTCATGAGCAAACTGATCATTAAGGGGACTGAAATGAACCAGAGGCGTCCATGGTTTGTATGTGTATGTAGACTCTCCCCTCCCGCTGTGTTAGCCTGTAGCGGGGAGCCACCTGCCGGGATGAAGGGAGTTAGAGCTCCGAGCTGGTAACGGATTACTCAGTAACGCGTTACAGCGAACGCACCAAGAGTAATCGGTGTCCTAAGATACAACAATACGCTTCTGTACACGCGTTTGGCTCAAAACTCACAATCAGATTGATTTATTATCCAAAGTCACATTTCTTTGACTGCTTTCAGGCAGATTTGAAGTATCATTTAGGGAAAAACGTCTGTTTTCTTTTGTTTTGTTGAAATATTTGCGTTTAATCGAACCCTCGACGACATTAGCGTTCGGTTAATGTTGAACTCGGTGCAAATTTGCGCATTTAAAAGTTTTGGAGGATGAAACAAAAAAAGAAAAAGTAAAGACATCCAGGATGAAGAATTACTGACTAATATATTAATTTTAATAACGTTAGTGTTAGTTTTGAAGAAACTTTCTTCCAGACCAGTTCAGCAGCAGTGCCTCGATGTGCTCCACCCAGTTTTACATGCATTTGACTTCACAATATGGGTATAAATCATATACTTAACTAATGCTCATAATGATTTAATACATGAATTAATGCAGGATGTACCATGAAATCCTGTTGCTCACCATTAACCAATGATCTCTTTATGATCAGTTCACACTTAATAGATCAAACGTTAAAAGTTAGCATTTCATTGTATTTATGTTTAGGCTATTATATTTATAAATGTTTGCACCTGACTCCCATGTTTGATTAAAACGGTTTCATATGAGAACAGGTATCAGCTCTCAGTGAAGTTGAGCCAATAAATGGGTCTGAAATACACTTTTCTGTAGCTGGAATCCAGCTAATTTGATCGCATTTAATTTTTGTGTGTTTTTTGTGTGCCGTGTTTTCTTATATTTGCTCTCCTGTTTATTGAACGCTGTAGGTTTTGGATTTAGTTTTTGCTGACTGAACCTCTGTGAAGAGACGAGATTGATGGGTCGCAGTGGTCACTGTTTCTACACTAAAAAGGCGAAAATATCACAAGAACTTGCGTCAAAATCGCCAGAACACACGTTTGAAAGCTACGATTTAAAAATATATTTCAAGTTTTTGTGTTTAATCGGAGTTCGTGCGTCTTGTAGATACTTTGGAGACATCAATAATTTCTAATAATCAAATAATAACAAATTTTTAGTCGTTGCTCAAGTTGTCTTCAACAAACGTAATATTAGGCTAATCTAGATGAAGATTTTAGGCCTCTTTATTTGCGTGTGTGCGTTTGTGTGTGTTTGTGTGTTTCCAATGTCTGCTGCCTCATTGCGTGATCAGTTTGAATACCTGACCAAACTAATTGGAGTTACACCATGGGTCAATGACCAAATCCCCAAACATTGTTAAAAAACACTTAGCGACCCAAACCTCCCATATTACTGTAATTAGTATTTGTGTTTCAGTCACAGATAAAGAGGCCTGTCACGTTTATAAACGTTTATAGTAAAAGTGTGCAGCCTAATGATGCTTTAATCAGCTTTGAGGTGTTATAAACTTAAACTCTAAATGTTTCTTTCTTAACAATAAATGTGTTTGTGATTATTACATTGTGATTATTTGAAAAACAAGCAAATTACGTGATTTTTAACATAATTTTCAGTCAAAATGGGG
>JAJHUR010083889.1:0-42500 GCA_027495735.1 Lutjanus campechanus | reverse complement strand
TTAAATTTTAAGGTAGCACGAACACTAACTTTTTAAATTGAAAACAAATAGTTTATTTTTTACAGTGAACTAACAAAGTGACAAAATGTTTATTAGCGTGATTAAAGAGTTGTTGGTTCAACTTAATATATTAAGCTTATTGAGCCTGGACACTAACTTTCTTCAGTTAAAGCACATGGTTTATTTTTTACAGTGTGACAATCATTGTCTACAGATGTATTGTATATTACCTGTTTTTTAGGTTTAGGTTTAGGTTAGTCTTTAGCTTCTTAGGGTCTTTTCTTAGTCTTGGGTGGTTTGTAGGTTGTTAGTGAATAATACAAGCACTCTTTTAAATCTGACATGTTAGTAAACATATTCTTTTATTATTTTATTTTTCAGGCTCCAGATAGCTTGTCAGGGTGTCTCACATCACATGTCCTCAATATGTCTTCTATAACTGTACTTTTAAACTGTTTTGTGAACAAACTTAAAGTAAATTGAACTGTACCAGCGGGTATTAATTAGGCCTATGGGAGGATGTGGTGACACAGCGCACACACACGTCATGTTTTTGTTATTAACTTCGCTCTGCCGGCACCAATAGCGACTGAACCGATGGTAACAAGTGTCGGCAGGTTTTCACTCCAACAGTTAAATTATGCTAAGATTAAGATTTACGCTTTTCGCACGATTATTACACTAACCTACTGTATGTTGATTAAAATTAATTTCTTGTTTTGTGTAAAAATGTGCGCTTTTATGGTTTGTGCCGTCATATTATGCAAACCATGTATTTTTAATTTGTTTGTTAAAAAACGAATTGATCCTGGCATAATCTTCAAATAAATTGTTTTCTCAATAAACACATGCTTCATTCTTCAGTGGACGCTTCCAGTAAAGTTTTGGTCTCTTACTCAGAACACGTTGGGCCTACGCTGCCATCTCCCAAAGACTTATCAAACCTGTAGCGTAGCTATTTGTTTACATACTCATTTATTTCATGTTGCTTTTCTCTGCTGTAAAGGGTGGGGAGGGGAGGGGTTGGATATAATGTCCTTTATTATTTAATGTAGCGTATATTTTTTATTAATTCTTACCTACTTTTTTCACCTGTCATGTCATGTCTGAGCTGTTATGTTCTAAAAAATATGTTATTTTAAAAACGAATTAATGCATTAAGTGGACCACTGAAAAATGTGCTGTCATGCATTATTATTGTATTATTATAATATAAATAAAGCTGTGGGTCTCAGATTTAGTCTGTGCTGACCGAACCTTTCTGAAGAGAAAAGTTTTGAGAGAACAAACTGAGCGCAGCGGTCAGTGTTTCACTACCAAACGTCACTGTGTTGATCCTTTGTGGGACGAAAATACCATTTTAAAAAAAGAATGCATCAAAATCGCCAGAAATACACGAAAATACAACAAATGCTGAGTTGTAGTGTCCTATAGAGACTACGTATGTGCTCTATACGTCAATGTGTAAGCGATGACGTGTACATCATAAACACAGAGGGGCTGGGCTCGCGACACTGCAGGAATATTTGAATGAAGCGTGCGGGGTCGATGAATGAATGCCGTGAAATGTCTGCAGTGTTTAGAGGAGCCCGGATGCACCGAGAGACATGCTGATATACCATGACAGCCACATGGCAGTCTATTTTTACATTAAAATACACAACTGCATCAGACAGAATATTTTGAGGACTGCGTTGGTGCTGCGCTGGAACCAAGGAGGTGTTTATTTTGGATTTTTATTTTCAATACAACCAAGTAAAGCGCAAAAATGATTCTGCTTTGGGGGGGCTTTTTTCACTAACGAAATCAGATGCAACCATTACGCATGAAGTGTCACACACGCATGCAGATGCTGTGCGCCGTTCAGTTCACACTGATGGAACTGAATTTTGTTTCTTGTGTCAGAGAGATGTTGATTCATCTAATTTTGAGGCTGTGCTGTTTAATGTACTGGAACTGTGTTTTTAAATACCCAAATATTCTACGTAAATGTGTACAAAATTTAACATAAAAAAAAGGATTTATAGGCATAAAACCGAGACTAATTGTCCAAATGTGATGCTGTAGGCTTCATGCTAATAAGGCCTTCATTGGCTTGTGCAGCCTGTTTATGTTTGACTTTTTCTGTCTATTCCCATGGAGAGTACAACTGAATTAAAATGTGTGCCTCTCTTGTCAGATATCCTGGTTTGGTCCGGGATATGCCCTTTTCACAAGCCAGCTGGACAATGTTCTTGGGCGGGGCAGCTTCTCTGCTCCTCCCACCTGACTGGCCGGGGGGCAAATAAAGGCCACAAATGTGCTACACCTGTGACCAAATCATTTCAAATTTTAGGCTTAGATCAAAAGAAATGATCTACAACATTGACTTTGTCCATAATAATAAAATAAAGAAACATATGACCCAAAATTCCAAAATTTTAATATTAAAACATGCTAAAGGCTATGCTAGGGCCTTTGCTAGCAATCTGTTCCTAGACTACTAGCTTAGTAGTTTTGCAAAATAATCTTTTGTCATTATTTGTTTAAGATATTTAACAAATCACCCGTTTTTGTTTTGTTTCTGTTGTTGTTGTTGTTGTTGTTTTTGGTTGATTCTTACAATGGTGTATAAGCAACATTTTTGCCAAACATTAGCATTTGTCTATGATGGGGTCTAGGAGGGAAACTCAAGTTTTGCGAAACTCTTGCGAGGTGTTGTGTCTTCATTGAGAATGTTGTACATATTTTATAATGAGATGATGCTGTGGTTAAGATCTGAGAAGGTTTACGGACAAAAACATATGTTTAGGGTTTGAGAAATCATAGTTTGGGTTAAAACGATCACTCCCTCGAGAGCTTTCGCAGGTCTAGGGTTCCCTTCTAGACACGAGACCACACCTCCTCTTACCTGTGTTTCGGAGAGATTCAGCTGCCTCGCGAGCTCTGTGCGCTCACGGCCCACAACGTACTGGCACCGCTGGAACTCGAGCTCGAGACGGTACAGCTGCTCGGCTGTGAAGGAAGTGCGCGTGCGCTTGGGCCGGTCCAGGTCGAGGCCCTTCGGCAGCACGATCTCCCGTATGGTGCCTTTGGCGTCTGTCCAAAAGAAAAAAACACAACAAGCACAAAGTCTCAGAACAATTTCCAAACAACAGTTTAATCTTTAAAATCTAAATATAATATTTTTCGGTGGTTTAGACTTTAAAACAAACAGATAAACGAACCTTATGGCACGAGTGAAATATGACTACATGGTGCCAAACTGATGTAATATTCATGAGTGGTGCTATAGGCTAATGGCTTTAGAGAGAAAAAAAATGGACGGAGTAAAACATGCTACATGTGTGTTATTTTTAACACAATTAAGTGTTTATAGCATGGCTGAAGAAGGGCCCCGTTGTCATTATATAAATATATACAGTTGTACACGGGTGAGAGGAAAATAAATAACAGCAAATATGTTAGGCCAAACACTTTTCTGTAATTGTGTTTAAATGAGAGGCTGTGTTTTTAATAGAAGCAAACTCTGCCCACATCACCGTCAACAATCAGTCATTTGATCAAGTATTTATGGAGAGGTCAACGGTTTGTTGATTGAGATTTTCCTAATGAATCAATATCCACAACTCAAAGCGCGTAAATCAACTTTACACTGCCTGCGTAATGTTAGTTCACGTATTTTTAGATACAGTCCTCTCAGTTTTGCGTGCTTTAAAATGAAATTATCTAGTTTTCATGAACTAAAACTCAATTCAAAATCCTTCAATTAACGCCATCGCGTCTGGAATACTTCATTATAGAACTGGTCAGAAATAGAGGGTGATGGAAACATGAGGGCACGGTAACTTCTGTCCCAATTTCTCTACAGCGCGGACGTAACGCCCTGGCTGCCTATGAGCACTAAATATCTGTCCTGATTATAAAACTACTGGCCTGTTAAGAGTTTCAAAGGTGCCATAGGTTTTTTCTCTGTGTGACACGTAGCCTAATTCACTTCCAACTAGTCAACAATGTCATCAAAAGGTTCACTCTCAACTGTTTTCATTCCAAGTGCGTCATTATCACAACAACAACATAGTGTGTGGGGGTTCTTGGACAAACTGTGATTAAGTCGGGTACTTGGACTTGTGACGACTTATTGGTGTTACCGAGTATTTTATGCATTTTTTTTTTAGTTGATCCGCTATTGCTATTAATCTAAGTTGATTTATTAAAAATTGAAAGAATTAAGATTGTCTGCAAAATCGTAGCAAATTTAATTAGAAGAAAAACAAAAGCAGCATACGTTAAAAGAAAATGTAAAATATAGACTTATGATGAAGGGTCAGTCACCCCGCCCAGGACCCAGAAGCCATCGGGATATTGTTTCTACAAGGTTTTTTAAAAAAAAAAGTAAAAAAAAGTAAAATCACAATTCGTTACTTAAATTTTGCGGCAACCGACGACTTAAGGTTTCTTGAAAGATGCGCTTGTTCACAATAAAATCTGTGGCCGAGAATATTTGTTCGTCTTTATCACATTCAATGGAAGCGCAGGCCAGACAAGGCCTCCTCTTTGTCCGGGGTTTTGAACTCATAAAATATGCAATCGAATAAAATATGAAGAGTACTGAATTAAATATGAAACAAAACTGATTGAACCATAGTGTTTCTATAGGCAGCCCTATCGGCTACAGCAACCCAAACTATTCAAGTAAAAACTGAAGTTGAATTGTTCTATTTAGCTATAAAGGCTTCTTTTCCCAATTGCATTAACGTCATTTTAAGGCGTTGTAATGAACAGGCAAACAAAGCATTTGTAAATAAATACAGTAAAAGGGGAATCAGCGCGTAAAAAGAAAACTGTGGTCTGTTTTTGCTACAGCAGATGAGTTAAAATAATTAATGAAACCCAGTCAATTCACCAGTTACTGAACAGTTATTTCAAACACAGCGTTATAGACAGTTATTCTATAGCCTACAGGCCCGAGCTAAGCAATGAAACACGCCTGAGAGGTCTCCATCTTTACGCACGCATAATGACTTTGCGTAATGGTGTCGCCAGTCAAATGAATGTCTGTACCAGAGATGCTAGAAACCCTCCTAATTCACAGACATTGCACTGGGGTATATTTACAAATTTTCTCTCTAGCTCCAGAGAACAAAAAATATCTCAAACTATGATAGAAACATTTGCGAGCAGAGGAGAGGAACCAGCGTCAGACCTGCTGACCTCTCGGTGACCTCGGCCAGGCCTCTCTCCACGGAAAACCCGAGCATCCAGACTGAGCTTCGAAAACAAATCCTGACACTGTAGGCGTCGTTCGCTCAATGCAAACTGTACAGCAGGTCTATCTCCACCAAAAACAGGCTCACACTCCTGTCCTGTCCTTCTACAGGCCGCTTTCTCCTCTGATGGACACTATTAACCAGCGAACTGATGCACCACAGCAACTACAGTATGTTTAAGCGAGTACAGACGACTCACAGGGCTGTACAGAGAGTATAAGAACACATTCCTGCCAGATCTCGTGTGAAAAACACAAGAATGTGATCGCCGGGAGAGGAATTTCATTTTTAAAAAGCTATCTGGCTGGTTACATCTACAATCAATATACATACCATAATAAACGAAACAACAACGCTATTACAGACTCACACTGGAAGAAGCAGGTTGTTATGTATTTATTTATTTATTCATTTTTGTTGCATCCACGTCTATAATTTGCCTCTCTTTTTCTTTCGCCATTTTCGGCGCCTCCTCCGTCGTTAAATACTATTCAAAATTGGTCGTTGGGCCTACTACATTAATTTTTACTATTCTCAAGCTGAACGTGCTGCTTCTCTAAGGCACACAGGACTCTGCACGACTACACGTTCAATAAAAAGATAAAACTCACCAACCAGCGGCCAAAATATCCACAGCACAGGTCTATAAGCGAGAATTGATAGGCCGACATACTGTATTGATTCCATCCACAGCAAACAGCAAAGTTACCCACGACTACTAAAAACATAAAAGCCCTGTACCACAATAACAGTTATAATTTAATTTGGACGTTTTTCTTTTTGAGATTCTGAATGGACGGGATGGAAGCTTGTAGTCTGCAGGGTTTTTGCTCTTTAGAGAAATATATGTATAAAAAATGTCTCTAATGCAAGAAACTTAACAATGACTCAATATATTCATCAAATAATGTATTTTACGTTTAGATTTTCCCCACATTGGATTTATACTGATAACAGTTATATGCTGAAATAATAATTACAAATATTTTCACTGCAAATAACCTTAAATAACCTACGTGAGGAGCCATGTTTTCTTCATGTTGTTGGTGTCTTTTGAGCTTCCCCGCAACCACAGTACACATATTTACTGAGCGATTAAATTTTCTATAAATTTAGTGCGCAAACATAAATTAAAAACAAAATTAGGGGTTATTTGCACTTAAAATAGAAATCTAAAACCATACGGAATATTAAAAAATAAAAAAGCAAATGACAACAAATTTTTAAATTGTGTTTTCAGAGTATTTGTGACTGCAGTGATCTAATCTTTATTTATTTTTGATTTTTTTGATTTTTTAATAGAAGTCTCAGTCTTGTTCAGAGGCTGCTGGCCTCCTGCAGGAGGGCGTGGACACTCGGGATATTATTGAATTAAATATTATTCTGACGTTCATTAACATAACGATGGCACACAAAGGCAATCAGTGACTGACAAGTAGGCTAACACACACACACACGTGCATACACACAGCTTTATAGTGGTTGTTGATGGATGTTTTTTTTTTTTTTTAAAATCTGCTCCTTTGTTAATAAAAGCGACACAACAGCCTCGAGGGCTGAATTTCAGCTGATTATCCTCAACAATTTTTCCTGAAGCCTTTGTTTTCTTTTCCTTCTCATGTCTGATTTTAAACCTCAAGACTGAGGCACGTTAAAGAGAACTGTTCACTACAAAATAATGAGACAATAATTCATCAATAAGTAATTGTTTTGACTATTGATCTGAGCAATCAATTTATAACTATATTTTAGCGAGTGAACAAATGAGTTATCACTGATGCAGCCTGTGACGAACAGTCATTTTATGAGTGTTTTAATTTTATATTGTAATATATTTTATTCTATTTGAAATACACCCCGCAGGTGTGGTCTTGTGTACGGAAGTAAAAGTAGCCTATTGTTACCACAGCAAGAGCTTTTTTGCAGTCCACACTGCATGTTATACTTTGTTTGGAAATTAAAAGCCCAGTTTTAGAACTGCTTATACGATTAGTGGTATTTACACTGATGTAATGATATTTATCTAGGCCTACATTTAATTACATTTTATCATATTATTTTGACAGTTTTCAAGGGGAGAAACATTAAAAAAACCCTCCACATTCCGTTTATTTTTAATATATATTTTTTCTGACATTTTAAAATTTTCGTGACTGCCATGGCTGTTTGACTATAAAAAAAGCCAGAGTTTAAGTTTTCATTATGATATTAATTGTTGCACGTTTTCTAATTGTGGCTAAAATACCAGTTCAAATTTCCTAGAAACTCTCACAGATTCCCAGTCTTAAAATTAGGTTTTATGCACAGTAATAATCAGTGTTTTGTTTTCGTCCACTTACCCCTCACTAATATCCTCCGACAGTAGTCAGGGTCCACTCCCAAAAGTTTGTCGTGCCCGTCTTCGCTGGAGGACGTCGGGGTGGACGCTGATGTCCCCGGGGTGTCGGTGGAGCTCTGAACCGGGGACCGGCTGCCTATCTCGGCGCGGCACTTTGTCTCCAGCGGGTTGGGTCCACAGCGGTGGTTCCCATCGCCCATAGTCGTCGTGGCCTGATCGAACATCTACAAGTAAAGTCACACTTTCTAAAGATTATCTCTCCCTCCGTCTGTCTGTCGCTGCTGCTGCTGCTGCTGCTCTCAGCCTCGTCTTTCTACTTTCTTCTCCTCTTTGCAAGTGTCCTCCAGAGACGAGGAGGAGAGCATGCCCTCCTCTCCTCTCCCAAAAAGAAAAAGTAGATCCAGTTACAGGGGGACCGGGCGGTCCTGCAGCGGGACCGGGGTGCGCTTCAGGTGTCGCTGCATGACGTGCGGTCCGCGGAGTCCAAACCAAAGGCAAGAAGAGGGGGAGAAAAGTCTGGATCCTTTTCTAACTAAAGTAGCCAGAAGAAGTGCATGGTGCAACCAGATCTATGGAGGAGCGGGGAGGTGCCACAAACACAGCACACACAGCTCACCCACGTAGAAATAAAGTAAGAAGAGGCGGTGCAGAAAAAAAAACCCCACACAGCAGCGGTCACAGTTCAAGCCGGGGAGGAAAGTTTCTCCTGCAGCCTGTTACTTCAGCCCCGGCCGGTCAGATCACTGCCTCTGCGGATCCTTGATTGAGTGTTGTTGGTGGTCACATAAGGGGGCCGGTGGTCTTCTGCTTTTGGAGAGAGAGCCCCCACAAGAAAAGATGTCTGTGTTGAAACCCTGCAGGAGGGGGACTGTCGGGAAATAGGAAATGGTCACAT
Source organism: Lutjanus campechanus (assembly GCA_027495735.1). NCBI lineage: Eukaryota > Metazoa > Chordata > Actinopteri > Lutjaniformes > Lutjanidae > Lutjanus > Lutjanus campechanus. The sequence goes on along the minus strand of JAJHUR010083889.1, from coordinate 34,018 downwards.
TTGCTCACAAATAAAAGTCGTGTCAGTTTGTATAATTTGTTTTACGGCTGAAACATCACGTCTGAGCGGGTCGGCTCATACACCCTGCCTACACCGACAGAGCAGAGATGTTGGTGTGTGGATAATATTTGTGGTGACACGGTACACTTTACAGAGGCAGGAACCCCGCGCGTCATTTCCTGTCCACGCAGAGCCGTCGCCGATTGGTCAGCTGGCAGGGCACGTTTTGACAAGAGGATGAGCGGAGCTGCAAACCGGGATCAGGCAAGGAGACATGAGACGATGGTTGTGTACGCGATTCCGCTCAGGAAAGAGCCAAATACAGCCAGCGCTGCTGCTGCCTGCCTGCCCGGGCTTCCCCACAGCAGCACCGCCAGATTCTGAGATCTGGCCCAGAAAACAGGTTTCCAGCCTCTGACACAGGGAGGTAAAATGCATCAGGGTGTCACTCAGTCATGGATCCTAAAATCCTCATTATGAAAACAGGATCTTAAAAACTAAATTTAATAAACATGGGCATAGAGCCAGATAAATATATTGATAGGCCGATATTATCAGCTCGATATTGGCCTGGCACAAAGGGCTGGGAATAATTTGGATTTTTATCAATTCTGATTCTGCTCAGCTATTTCAGGTCTTTATGATGCCCAGTCATGATTATTAGCACTAATTATCATGGATAAATGTTACCAGCAGAAACACTGAGCTAAGCTAATGTTAGCTAGATAACCATGGCGACCGTGGTCTGTCTTCTCCTTTCTTAAATATTTTGAGGTTTTCTTGGGCTACTCTGCTGTAACATTAGAGTATCATGTCCTTGTAAAGCATTATCTGGCATAGCCCTTGCATTAAATTGAGGTCATTGTTATGACTCAGTTTGTGCTGTTCACCTGCTAGCCAAGCAGCTTAGCAACAGCTAAACAGGTTAACTGACTTTAATACTACACTCATGATTTGATAAGACAAATGCATTATAGGAGACAGGAAGACAGGCATGCATTCAACTGATATGTTTGTAAGAACAGACAGATAGCCAGAGTGAAATTTTTGTAGGAACAGATGAGCAGAATCAAAATAAAAATTTCAGTTGTTCCTTTGGGATGATAATTTTGGAATTGGTTCTCAACGCCCAACCATACTAGCACCAGCATATATATCGTGTATATATATATATGTCTGATTTTTATTTATTTATTTATTTATTTTACAGAACATAATGCTAATTGTTTTTACTTGTTTTTTTTAGTTTTATAGCTAGTATTTTAGGTGTATTTGATTTTATTTTCCTAGTTCAAGTTGTTCCACTTGTGTGGGATTTTTTAAAATTTATTGGAAGCAAGATGGCACATCTCAAGGGATTTATCCTCTTATTACATTTTTAAATAAAATAAAATAATAATTTTAAAAAACATTGAAAGTTTATTGTTTCAGGGCCCTGATGTCATTTTGGATTTTATATGTAATGTACAGTGAGCGCGTCATTAATGAGAACTGATGCCAATGTTGAATCACCTTGAAATGGTTTATTATGTGATAATGGTTTGCTCACTGTGCATTATCCCACATATTACATGGCTTCTTACTAGAAACAATTAAATCAATAATTTGACACAAAATATTAATTTAAAAATGATATTCATTTTAAAGAAATTGTTATTGGTCCTCCAGAGTCTGTGATCAGAACAGCATCCATAGCAACGATCTGTTCTTCAAAAATAACAGACCCCAGAAAGCTGTAATAGACCAATCAGAATTGAGTATTTAGTAAAGCCGTGTAATAAACATGCACATGAAGCCAGACAGATACATCGGTCGGCACATATTATCAGCTTAATATTGGCCTATAATAGCTGTATCGTATACATCACTATCAGTATATGTTGTCCGATATTTTTGTTTTATAATTTTTTTTGTGTGTCATTGGCAGCATATAAATAAACAATGTCAGCCAATATATCAATATAGGATTTTTTTTTACTTCAATCCACTATTCGTCAGGCTGTAGATATACATCAATCAGCCGTTATTATTGGCTCGATATTGAGCTAGCTGCTTATATGTTGACCAGTAATTTGTCTACAAAACACAATAGTTATTTATAAATTTTTAGCTTTATTGGCAGCACACTTAAAGAAAGAAAGAAAGAAAGAAAGAAAGAAAGAGAAAATAAACTGTTTGTGTTGAATTTAAGAAGTTAGTGTCTGGGCTGCTTTAAAAGTTTAAGATGACTGAATTTGAAAAGATGAAGTTGAGGTGAATATTTATTAAGTTGTACTTGAGAAAATATGTTCAGTATAAGAAGCTGAGCCAACATTACAAACAAATTTAATTTCCTTTTACATATTCTATAGAAAGCATCAAATATGTAGTCACATATTAGTGTCTTTTACAGCCACATTCAGTCGTTTTATGTTGTCTTTTCTAATGTATTCTTTATTAAAATCCCTAATGTAAGAGTTTTCTTTTTTCTTATCTATCAAAAGTCTTAGTATAACTAAGTAAACCAAATGTGTGAATTGGTGTCCATAAAAAGAACATTTTATGTTATTTGACTTTATTATTCAGTAAATATGGTATGTTTGTTTTGTCATAAATACCTGTGGGAAAAAAAACTGGGTTTGGATTACGAGTGTGAGTCCTTAAATGCACCTTCAGCACAGAATAATCTACAAAAACATCAAAAGACACATTTATATGCATTGATGAATTTAAGGGCATCATCATCAAGGAATGTGATGATGGAGACGTGGCTGTTTTTCTTGAAGTGCCACTGTGTTTGAATAGCTGTTCTCGTTTATTGTGGATCTTTGTACATCATGTTGTATATGTTGTTTTGTTCACTACGGCTGCAACCTTGGTCAGGTCTCTCTTATAAAACAGCTTTTTGATCTCAGTGGGACTTATAAAGGTAAATAAATAATATGATTAAATACTGTTTCAGAAGCTCATTCAAACTGATGGGCACCACTTTACAATTAGATTACCCTCTATAAATGATCTATTAATGGTTTATAATTAGGTTATTTATTGTAAACAGCTGTGCATTAGATCAAAAAGGAGAAACAGTGACCTGTTGCTTGCCAAATAATGAGCCCATGTTTATCTGTACTGTTAAACCTCAGATCTCATCACATACTTTATCTTGTCCATCAGCAGCATTTATACCTGTCAGCTTCATTTTTGTTAATAAGTTACCAGCATTCAACCAGCGCCAGCAGATCTTAATAGCCAGAAAGTCTCATTTGGCATTAAATTAACATATCAGTTTACCAGATTCATACACAAAGACTTTGGCAGTATTGTTTACCTTGATATTGTCAGTATGCAACATTTTACACTTTACAACGAGGCTTCTTTTGCTAGTTATAAGTGTAGGTAGTAACTCATGAACAAGATGTACAACATGTTATAATTCAGTTTATATAGTTTGATACACTAATATCACACACCAAAGCCTGAAAGGATGAAAGAGTTGAATTTAAACAAAAGATATTAGCAGGGTTGGGTAGTAATTGATTACATGTAATCAGATTACAAAAAAGTAAGCCCAGATTACATTTCCAAGGATTACTTGATCACATTTTTGAACGCATACGTATGTTAGCCTTCTCCCCCCAGGCTGCCAATTTTGTTAACGGAGATTTAACTAATATTTGTTTTTGTTTTTTAGTGATGATTCGTGGAAAGTGAAGTTATTATTTCTTTTTATTTACACTGAAAATGGAAGATGAAGACATTTTTTTGTAATCCTAAATATCATAAAACTGGTATAGGTATACTCAACAACAACAACAAAAAATTCACTTGACAGACTTTTGTTTTTGCTCTCATATTTCAAGTTGAAGTAAAAGATCTATGACTTCTTTTGTGAACACAAAAAGTGTATTTCTGTCAAACTGTGTTCACAAATGTGTTGAAATCCAGGTTAGCGGGGACGCTGGACAGGTCACAATAAAAGGCCACACTGAAATCTGCAGTTTTATCTTGAAAAAAGACATTTATTAGGCACTGAACTTGTCATAGGGCTGCAGATATCAACTTTCTTTTACCAGGAGGGCAAAGCCTTAACTCTGCCTCTGATTGTATAATCTTGATATTCTTATTCTTACTCTAACCAATCACTTTTCATGCCTAAACCTGACCAACCCAGCTAACAAAAGCAATGATTACCAGCCAATCAGAGGGAGAGTTGGGCAGGTCATGACTTTGTCCTCCTGGGAAAGAAATGGTTGTCGCACAGCTGTGCCTTGGACTGGCAACAGTAAAAGGCTGCACTAAAATGTGCAGTTTGATCTTGAAAAAAGCTTTTATTAAGCACTGAACTGTGGCTTTTTTCACATAGGGCTTCAGAGGCACAGGAGGGCAGGTCATGACTTTGCCCCTCTGGGAAAAAAACTGGTGTATGTGGGACAATGTGAAATAGCCAAAGGTCAGTGCCTAATTTTTGTTTTCAAGATAAAACTGCACATTTTCGAGCAGCCTTTCATTGTGACCAGTCAAAGGCACCCTCGTGCAATAATCATTTTTTTCCTAGGAGAGCAAAGTCATGACCCACCCTACTCTGCCACTGATTGACTAGTAATCATTACCTTCATTGGTTGGGTTGGTTAGGTTTAAGCATGAGAAGTGATTGGTTAGGGTTATGGAGAAAATGTCAGGGTAAGCAAATCAGATGCAGAGTAGGGCGGGTCATGACTTTTCCCCCCTGGGGAAAAAATTATATCTGTGGCATCGTGCGAAATAGCCATAGTTGAGAGCCTAATAAATGTTTTTTTCTCTGCACATTTCAGAGTGTTCTTTTATTGTGACCAGTCCAGGGCACACCTGTGCAATAATCATCCTGTTTAATCAACATGTCTGTATGCCACACCTGTCAGAAGGATGAATTTTAACAAATTTGTGAACAAAATTTGAGAGAAATAAACCTTTTGATTGCATAGACAAAATCTTAAATCCCTTATTTTACTTCAAAACATGAAAAACAAGAGCTAAAACAGAAGTGTTGCATTTATCTTTATGCTGAGTGTATTAGGACTACACCCAAATCCAAATATGTCATTGAGAAAGCACGGAAGATGTGATGAAAACGGACATTTCTTCTACCTGAAGTTGTTTGTAAATTGAGAAAAAAATATTTCCAAAATGTAACACAGCACAATTAAGAGTTTTACTTTCTACTTTTATCTAAATGTTTTTTTTTACACAAGTGCTGATAAATATTATAATACATAATAACATCATAATATTAATGTGTATGTGTTTAATATTTTGGTACTGTGAACTGCAGTAAGATTAACACATCAAGAAACATGAGCGCAGCATCATTGCAATTTAAGATCATTCTCTTGAACTGAAGGATATCTTTACTGTTTCTTATTACTTCTTGTCCCCCAGTGAGGTTCAGTTCATAAAACAGTTAAACTTAAAAAGAGAGATATGAAGAGAGCAGTGTAATGATGTGGAAATATATGTAATAATAAACTTCATGCCAATATTAAATCAACGTGATGCCTTGAGGGCACAAAAAGTGCATTGACACTGAACATTAGAAAATACAAAATGTGCCAGATTTGAAGGGACTTCTGGGATAAGCCACGCCTACTTTTGGTCTTCTATCTGAATACAGATATATAATTTTGTTGGTTGAACAGATACAGATACAGATAATGACATCTCTGTGCACCTCATGACATGAGAGTTTTTGTAATCAGCAACATATCCATTGGATCGCTGGATTACAAAATATGCAATCTAATCTGATTATGTTTGGATAACTTTTCAGTTCCTTCAGATCAAACATTGAAAACACCTTATACTAAAAAATAGATGCAGCCACAAATCTTTTTTTCTCTTAGATTTTTTACTTCAACTTGTTAAAAATGGGAAAGTAAAGTGTTGTACTTATATTTTTGTTGAATTTAAATTGTATTCAATAACTACAAGTTAACGTAATCTGACCCCACTGTGGATATTAGATTCCGCAGGTGTTCCTGTTATTTTGTCCACCCCCCTCTCCGTACACAACAGCCTCAGGTCTTGTTTTATAAAATGTTGATGGCACCCAACTCTCCTCATTGTTAACACATAATCTTTTGGAAGCACTACGCGATAAAAAAAAGAGCATTTATAAAGTGAGGTGACTATTTGTTTTCCATTGCAGCTCATTCACAGTCATTTACTGTATATATGCAGCTTCATCGAACAGCAGCCCCATTTTCTTCTGCCAGCTTGATGTTGATGGTGCAGCCTGTAGTTTGTTGTGATTGTGAGATAATTTCAGTCGCAGGAATGACTGAAACACTGGGTGGAATTTCCTCTTTACAGGTGAAACATCTTTGAAAACACTGCAGCCAAGAAAAAAAGGAGAAAAAAGAAGGGGTTTTTGAGCGGGATTATATAATTATAGTTTTGCCTGTGTGTGTTTTTTCTTATTTTTCTTATCCGAGGCCGTAATTACTGCTCACAGCCATGGGTCGTTACTCCTTTCAGCTGGCCTAATCTCACACAGGATGAATAGAAACTGTCAATCAGACGCTGCACTCAGCAGCGAGACAAGAGGGGACTGATTGCTGCTGCTGTGCTCACTCACACACACACTCACACACACACACACACACACACACACACACACACTTTTTCTTCCTCCTGCAGTGTTTTCACCCTCTTTGCCTTTACTGATGCACAACCTCCCAAAAGCAGCACATTTTAACTTTTTTCTGAAGACTGCTCATATTTTGATTTCAGTCTTTAGGCGTGTTAGGAAACATTTTTGTGTCATTCTGTCATTTTAATATTTTAACCATTTTTGGCTGCTTTTAGTGAAAAATGTGCCATAAAGGGTGTTTGCTGCACTGACTGACACCTCCTCTAATTCAGTCTTTCTTGGTGGCAGCCTGATGCACAATGGAAATAAACTAATATGAGCAGAAAAGTTTAGATAGATAGATAGATTGTAGTGATTCAAAACAAATAAACTCAGTCAAATAAACTTGATATTAATTGAGTTGTAAGAAAATATGTTCAATAAGTTTTATTATTAACCAAAATCTCTTGGTTTCCTTTCCTAAAAATAAAAAGTAGTATAAATTGAAAGTTTATTGGCCAAATAAAACTTGTATATCTGTTAAGTTTGTGAGAAAAGATTTGCTGACTTCACCAAATTCCAGCATGATTTTTGTTTTTACAGCGTTTGTTCATCGGTTTCTACGAATTTAGTTGGTGTAGTCTTGCAGAAATCCATTATTATACTCATATAGTTAAAATAACATAAGGAATACATTTATTTGCATAGTATGTTGCATAAACCGATGTTACACTCCACCACAAGATTTTACATGTTAAGCTAATTTGCAAGATGGGCATTTAAAATACATAAAACGCAAAACACAGCTGAACAATAAATATGCACATTAAAGTACAAAACTCAGGCAGGCAGGACAAGAGGCTAGAAGACAAAAACTATAACACAAGAAAGACAAAAATAAAATAAATCATATAACAGTCAGTTTAAAATAAGTCTGAAGTTAGACACACTATTTCACAAAAAAAAAAACACAGTTTGCTGTATTTATTTAATTGCACTAAAATAGAGAGTTGTTTGACAAACTTTAGATTTGATTCGATTCAATATTTGTGTTAGATTTACACACTTGCTTGAATCTGACAAAACTTAATTAATTTGTGTGTCACCAACTGAAATCATTTTTTTAAGTTGGCCCAACAACTTTCTTTTTTCAGTGTAAACTTAGTTTCATCTCCACCTGTTGCAACTTCAAAATGATGTTTACATGTTAATGCACCAACACTCAGTCAACCACATGTCATTAAAATAGCAGTTTGTTTTGCAGTAGCTCGCTGGTAGTTTGATTGCGTTCATATTTGTAAAGTGATTCAAGTAGAAACTTCTAATTTAGGGTTTTTGTGTGATGAACTACTAAAACTACAAACACTGTTGGGACATAAAAGGAAAGGAATGCCCTTTAATGTTTTTATTTTACCACAGCTTCTCTGCTGACTGATGGACATTGTATACAAAATCAAAGCTGACATTCCTCACACTTTCCCGTGAATAGTGCAGCATTTAAAGACGTCTGAACAAGTGGACATTTTATGCTGCCATGTGACTTATATATTTTGTGATAATTTCATATCACGTGCACTGTCAAAGGGATCCTTTTTTTCCCAAGGCAGTTTGAACATTTTTTTCTACAGTAAGTAACCTTAATTAAAGGCAGAATAAGTAGAATTCAAACTTAGAAACATAGTCGACTGTTGAGCCAAGACTCAAGAGTCAAGATTCAAAAGAACTTGTGGAAAATCATCTTCCATTTCACAACATAACATACAAACATAAAAACATATGTAGATTACACAGTCTCATTCCCACAATGCCAGTGTTTTGGGTTGGTAAAGAGTAAGCGGTAAAGAAATCCAGGCAGAGTCTCTGCAGATAAAGATGCCATCACACACTTGTCGTGGGTCATAAGTGATGATTGAAAGAGATTATTTAATTTTCTATGAGTCCATACATTATTTTTTCAGGAAAATCCCACATGCTATGCCTTTAGCCAGATTTCTCCTTAGAGACACTTTGCAAAGTTCATCTTCTTCCAGTGTGCAGTAATTTGTAGCTTTCAAAGTTGCCTCCCTCACACTGTCCTGCAGTACAACAGTGTGAACAAGGTGATTCTGCATGATGAATACCTTTCATAGTTGTTTAAAAGCAGAGCTTTTACTTAGAAAAAACCTGAAAGAAGAGAACTGTTGAACCAACTTTTAAAAAAATAAACTTCATTTGGTAACACAAAAATGAATTCAGTTTTTAAAATCAAGTTGATCAGTTATATGAACACAACTGCTTTAAGTCAGATGTATTTAATAATCTGCTTGTTTTCAAAACAACAGTTTACATGAATGCAACCTAAATTTAAGGCAGGAAAACTTGTTAGCATGACTTAACGTTAGCCTTACTTGATGATAGCTGGTTTCTTTTAGTGACTTTACAAAAACTTAAACACAATTTAATTTAACAATTCAGGTGGACCATCTTATATCTATATAAAACTGAATAATCTGGAAAAGACGTGTACTTCATAACGTCGGACAAAAATTTCTAAGAGAAACCTAACTGACATGTTTTGACTGTAATAACAGCAGGTTTAAGGGAACAGGATATAATTTCATGTTGTTATAATCAACAAAAATAGACTGCCATCTAGAGTTGGACGATATAGCTTTTAAATAACATCTCCATATTTTTAGGCTATGCCGTGATATACGGTATATATATGTATCGTGATATGCACATTTTCTCCAAAATAACATCGTAAATTATAGTGCAAAATGGGGGGATTTTATGATGCATTGCTGTGGATTAGGGTTGGGTGATTTAGACAAAATCAGGTATGACAATATTTCTGACCTGATACCTCTATGGATGAACATTTGTGCTTTCATAAAAAAAGATTAAACAGATTTGTGATAAATAATCATCAGTAATGTGAATATAACGACCAAGTGAGTAAAATCAAATAATATAACAGCTACAACAGTCTGATAAACTCAGAAAATGACGTCACTTTACAGTAATGCAGCCTTTAAAACCTGGAAAAGACGACATTTATGTCATATCATGATATATAATTATCCAAAATCTAAGACAATGTCAATATTGATATAAAATTGATACGTTGTCCAGCCCTACTGCCATCACTAAAGCAGAAAGCTAAAGAGAACATTTTACATTTTACAGTGTAATTTAAAGAAGTGACTTAAACTTCAATTACATTTTATTTTGCACATTTATAACCTCTCATTAATTCCTCATGCCATGTTTTTTTTTAAAATTATTATTAATTCATCAGTAGTATAGAACAAAATCCAAGTACCTGAGATCTCTCCGCCTGGAGGAGATGTATACTCGTCTATAGAATAATTTGATTATTAGTTTTATTACCACATAATGATCTGAATGCTCTTTCAGCTCCATACTAATGCAATCAGGGGTGAAAACTGAGTCCTTGATATGTTTTTTTCGTGGTGATGCTCAAATCAAAATCCAATTTTACGTGAATCATATTTCTGCTATACTCAAACTCCCACTTACGGTGCATTACTGCAGACAGAGGCGCATATGTCGCGGCACATGATACTGATTACAGTAAAAAACCCACATCTCCTCTCTGCCCACAGGCCAGAAAGGAAGGAAGAGAGAAAAAAAAATGTTTAGTTGCACCACGCACCGACTGCCTCATCTGCGTCCCCCCTCGTGTGCGGCTGGATTGCCGCCTCGTGGAGATGAATCTGATCAATCAGATCAATCAACAGAGATTACTGTAATCCCAGAGGTCAGAGGGAGGGCACCGGGCCACTCAGAGTTCACACAGCCCTCCCTCACAGGCAGCTCTGCAGACAAATCTGTGCAGGAATGGCAAACATTTAGCCGCATGAAACTGCGATTTTATGCACAGATTCGATAATTTAGATTCGATTATTTAAAAAAAAACAGATTATTTAAATTTTCAGTTTCAGTTAATTTTCTGTTTTATTTTGTCACAACTAACACATGAAGGCCTATTTATGGCTTCCCGAGCCGACATTAGGGGCAGAAATGTCGCAAATGCCTCTGAAGACGGTTTTAAATGTGTCTTTTTTTAAATAACAGAGCAAATAATGTGCAAATAATATAACACAGAAGCATTTATTCGAAGTGTGGAAATGCGAAATATCCAGTAAGCAGCAGAACTGCTGCTGCGTGAACTGGGCGCAGACATGCCGGGATTTTTTTGTGAGGGCGGATACTGAGGTGAAAAATAAGTGAGGATGCAGGTGCGTTTATGGGGGTTTGTTGAAATAAAACGTTTGGACGGAGGAGGAGAGAAAATGTGGCGGAGGGTGATTGTAAAATATGATGGACGCTCCGCTTTACGCACCGTTTATTCCAGTTTATTGTCCACGTTAACGGACAGCCTGGCCTCGCCTTTATGATAAAATCTCAGTGAGTCAAGTAAAGCAGAATTTGGCGTTTTTAAGCAAACATTAATAAAAAATATATGGATATATTTCTAATCTTGGTGTTCGCTCCTCTGCCTCTATGAAAGTCAGAAACTTGTTTACAGGCGTTTGGCCTGTACTCGCAGTTTCTTGCCAAGATAAACTGAAATAATGTTGCGCAATATTAGGCGCAATTTATCTGGTAAATAAAGTAGATTACATAGAACAAATATGAAACCTGTGGGATCTAATTTCGTTCAAACGAATAACTAATAAAAATACATGTACTTCTACAGGACCAGCGTTATTTCACCTATTTTAACGAAATTTAGGCCTTTTAAAATTATATTAATTGTTATTTATAGAAAATTAATGGAGCTAGGCCTACTAATTGCTACTAAAACGTGAACGCGTTTTTAAGCGTATCTGAGTATAATATAAATAATAAGGAGCCTGCTGAGTCTATTAAGAGTTTGACTTTATAAATTATTATTATTCCGTTTAATAGCAGCCAAGAACCACGATGATAATAAACAAAATGCGGATAAAACAATTTTATTTTGAACGTTTAAATCGTAGATACACATATAAAAGTAATCAAATGAAATAAAGTAACGTAAAGATGTATAATTAAGAATAATCATTTATATTTAAAAATAAATAAAAGAATTGTGTTATAGTTTTATGAACATTAAAGGGCCAAACCGTTGATGAAATTGTCTTTAAATTAAGGTCTTAATTTTAATATTTTAACCGCCTGCAGAGCTCAGAGTTGAACAATATATTTTATCAAAACAAACCAACACGTGAGTTATTCAGACGCATCGCGCTGTAACGAGCTCATAGTTAATTCATGTTTACCTCATATGAATCCTACTAACACTGATGGACTAAAGACAGCACCTAATAACAATAATAAAACAATTGTTTTGTAGCCACATTAATAGATTGTAAATGTTTTATTCCACATCACAAATTTTAAGTAATTTTATACACTTAGATATAAAATACTAAAATAAAATCACACAGTAAGAGAAGTGTATTTTACATTTCCTGAGCAAGAGTGAAAAAAAACCCAAAATAACGCTGAAATTCAAAATATTTCTTCCTTTTATTTCACAGAGCGGATCTCTCCGCAGCTCCACATCATTACCAGCTTCTTCTAAAAAAAAAAGCAGTTTTAGTTGCACATCGGCCTGCGGTCAGAGGTTTGTTTCTCTTTGCGTGTAATATTTTTGTGTTTCGTGCAGCAGCAGCAGCAGGACTCACTGTGATGTCCGGGTTCAGCTGCTGGTCAGGACACAAACTGTCCCACAGGACAGGAGCACCGCTCTGTGCTGAAAACTTTACTTTTTGTTTCAGTTGGTCGTGTTTGTGTCCTCTCAGATCTAATTCAAACAGTCAGTGATCATCTCTGAATGTCAAACAAACATTTTCAATAAATAAATAAATAAATAAATAACACGGACTAAGTTTCGTGTTGTTGATGAAAGTTGGGCCTGTTTGTGTCAAACCGTCCAGTACTGCAGCAGTTAAATGTGTTTAACATTTTATAACAACAGCGGTTATTTAAGATGGTTATATAATGACTGGAAGTGAACCCGAGAGAACTCCTCCTTTAAATCGCTGCAGTCCTTCTCTTCTATTTTTTTAAATCAGTGATGTAAATTGTTTTACACAGTTTTTCTTCGTTATTCGTTTATTCGGATCTCCATCAGCTGATATGAAGGTAGAAACTATTCTTCCAAAAACACAAAATATTAACACACAACATACAGAAATCATCCGCAATCTGACCTCAAACCCAGTCAGTACCCTCCAAACTTTAATTTAATACAATAACAGCAACAAATATAATAATACTGCTACTAATATTATGTTGTCAGCCACATAACACCACAGCTGACAAATGAACAAAACCAGTGATTATGATGTGTGATATTTGTTCTTTATTATGTCTTTGTACTGAATACTACTTTTACTACACTACACTCTTTACTCTATTACTTTACTTACCTATTTCTGATGCTCAGCTTTCTCTTTTAATGGAGCTTCCCAGTAAAAAAATGTTCACACGCTTGTACTTATATAACCGGTGTGACAAGAAACATGTTGAATCTTGAATGACAGAAGGAGATGCTGCAGCACAAACTCACTGATACTAAAATGCCTCCTTATGTCCCTCAATATTCATAATCATCTTTATAATGCGGATTTAAAGGGCAGCAGGTGGTGGAACAACTAAAACTGAACTCCCTTTTTCATAACACATAAGACTGGTTAGCCTGCCCTCTCCTGACAGAGAGTAGTGGACTTATTCAGCTGTTCTGTGTTGTTTTCTTTATTATTATTTTGGTGGAGTTTGAGTGAAGGTTTGTTGTTGCACTTTATCAGTTTTTGCCAGTGTTATTTATTGGTCATGAAACCTGTGATTTCTCACCATAAACCTCACAGATTTGACAGGTTATTTCTCTTCTCTGTTATTGGACACCTTCTGACTTATATTAACATGCATTTTCTAACTGACATTTCTAAGGCAAACCCAAATTCTATGTATATAACCTTCACTGAATGCAGTTATTGACATCAATCAACAGCTGTGGTCATCCAATAAAAGAAAATGTCCATTCCTTTCATATTTGAAGATAGTCAAGGACTCAAAGGGGCTGATAAATGTGAATAGCCAAGGTGCAAAATTATTTTTTTTTTGTCCACCAGCCAAATAGTTAGTAAATATTCAGATTTTACCAGCCACTCAATAGATCACCATTGCAACAGTGGTTTTGTCTTTGCAGAACAGGAACTTGCTGTAAACCGGTTTTAATTGAGTCAGGTCACTTTAATTGTGACACATTTTAGGCAGGTCTTAAAACTTTTAATCTTTTCCAGTGTAATAATAATAATAAATTAAATAAATAAAACATATTTTGGCTGGTGAATGAAGAAAATCTTGCAGCCACCTGCATGTTTTTGCCCAGCATTTGGTTGGTGGCTGGGGCAAATTTTGTGCCTTGTGAGCAGCACAAAAACTTCTTTTTTAAAAAAAGACAAGGTGTTAATCAACAAGTAGGTAATAAGTTTTTAGAAAAAAACTGTTTTGTGTGTGAATCAGTCTTTAAAAGTTAAAAAAAAAAAAAAGGAAACCACACTGGATTATGATCATAGGAAAAAATCTACAAAGTAAAAGATATTGTATATATTAAAAAAATGATTCCAGTCTCTTATATTTGTGGTAAGCTAACAAAACGTTTATGTTATTGGTTGGATTTCAAATATTCTTGTAGATTTTCGGTGAAATTTCTGACTTATTAAAAAAAAAAAGGCTCAGTAAAGTGGCAAAAAAAAAAAAAAAAAGATTGTAGAGTCTTAAAACTACTTGTTAAATATCAAAAACAGGTTTATTCTCAAATATTTGTGGTGGATTTTGGTCTCTTTACACATCAGTTAAATGTCATTTACAGTTTTATGAACAGTATACTTCCAATAAATTAAAATGAGCGTATTTGTTTTCTGTTAAACAGAACAGACTTGATATCTTGAGGTGAAACTACACAACATGTGGACCAGTTAATTAAATGAAATAACCTCAAATTCTTAAAGACTTTAACATTCATCTGAAATGTTGTCATTATTTTAAAGTAAAATCCAAATGTTTCCCATAAATCTCCACTTTTTAACCAAATGAAAAGATATTTTATGTAACGGAGGCGACAGCAGAGTAGCGGTGTAGACTGCCACCAAGTGTTCCCACCGTGAACTGACAGACCCCAAAATAAATCAGAACAACAAAACTCAAACATATACACAGTTTTATTCATTTTTGACATTAAAAAATACAAATCACACACACAGGGAGCAGATATCAACAAATAAACTGCTACATTCTTGAAAACAGTAAACCTATTGAGCACTTCAGTTTCACACTAAGAAGAAACGAACCAGACTTTGACCTATATTACACGCAAGCAAACATCGAATAAACCTATTTAATCTGCACTACACCAACAGCTCGTGGTCGACTAGAGATATTACACACAGAATCATTTCCTTTAAGGCTGATGTAGTCAAAAACAAACAAAAAAAAATGCTGCTTCACACGGAGGAAATGTCATAATTTTGTAAAAAGAGGTCCATGATGGGGAGAGGACAGTGCAGCCAGATGATGGCACTTTCTCTTTAAGTGCAAATGTAAATGAAGCAGAGCTGACGGGTAATTAGCTTACAGGTAATTATGCCTGTCAGCTCCCTCTGATCTGCACTCGTACTGTGATAAGAGTAAGATTCACCTGTTTGAAGCGGAAAAAGTGGGATTTAACACTGGAAATACAGCAAACAGGCAGCTGGATTTCCACGTGTTTGGTAGCTGATGGTGAAACAATGAGAAACAGGACGGTACAATGAAAGGCACTTGTGTCACATGTGTGTACTGAAGGCTTCATGAATTCAAAAAGAAACAAAAAAAAATCCTTCTCGTACTCTTCTGGACTGGCTGCTGCCGGTTTTCTTAAAGGAAAAATCCACTCAAAACACTTTGATGCAAGATTATGTTCATTGTTGTTTCATCTAATGGTTATTTTCTTGATTTTTTTTGATTGATAGTTTGGCCAGAAAACATTGAAAAAATGTCCTTCACAGTTTCCCAGAGCTAAATGTGATGCCCCCAAATGTCTTTGTTTGGTTGGACAAACAGTCCAAAACTCAGAAACCCAGAAATATTACATTTAGAAATTTCTAAAACAGAGAAATGCAGAAAAACCTCCTATTTGCCAAGCCAAAACCAGAGAATATCTGAAATAAGTATAGGAATTGCTGCAGGCTCTTTTTTTCTTGATTGACTAACCAATTAATCGATAATAATTGTTTAAGGGATATTTCAGATTATTTGAAGAATGGCAGCCAGCATGTCCACAGTTTGGAGAAGCAGCAGGAGTAGTAAAATAAACAATGTACTGACGCATTTTAGCCACTAAAAGTAAATGTGTGTTTAAGTTTAGCTACATTTAGAATATTTTCACTGCTTGACCTTGCCATCAGACTGCCCTTTCTTAGAGCAAAATGCTGTTATATCAGCCAAATATTGTTCTCTCTGAAGCAACCAAACTCCATTTGCAAAATCAGTAATTTTACCTCACACAACAGAGTTGTTGGTCTACCACTGCCTCAATGTGTTAGTTTGTTTGTGTTATTGTGTGATTTCTGTGCTTTAAAAGGTTCACTCAGATTCACCAAAGTCACAAAATAACACAAACAAACAAACAGATTGAGGCTGCAGTAAACCAACAAATACCGTTTTCTGTGAGGTAAAATTACTGATTGTGCCATTAGAGTCTGGTGGTTTTGGAGAGAACAATATTTGGCTCACATAACAGTGGTTTACTGTCTGAAATGGCTGTCTGACAGTGAAGTTACGCTGTGAAAATATCAGATATATGACGTACACTAAAACTGGTATTGATTTTCTTTAGGTGGCTAAAATACATCTGTTGCTGACTCTGTCCACTGCAGCACATTACGTAGCTTCCTACACCTGCTGCTTCTCCAAACTGGAGGTATGTTGAGCACCATCTACTGTATTTTAAACTCTTGTTATGGATAAGTACCTCATACAACCCAACTTCAAATAATCCAAACAATCCCTTTAAATCTTGTTTTTTTTTAATTCTGTGGAAAGTGTTAAAACACATTAACGTGTTAAAATGTTTGCTCAACAGCAAAGATGTTTGGTGGCAGAGAAATGTCACAGAGATCAAAAACACTAAACCCTTTACGTTTTGGTGTCAGGTTACTCATAATATAAGACAAACTGCATCTTTCTGGATGCACTATTTTACACAAATGTTTAACAAATCAATCTGCAGCACATATTTAGAGGCATTGTTCTCAGTGGTTTTCCCAGAGGAAAGCTCCTCTTTCCATTATTGCTGCTGTAATTGCTTTCCTCACATATACCTGTTGAAATAAGTTCACACGTTCTTTGGGATTTCCTGGTAAATGTAAAAAAGAAGAACTTCAGTAGTCATTAGGACAGGTTGTGGGAAATCAGGAACAACAGAAAGGGTAAATTGCAATTCATGAAATAGCTGGAGTTTTCCTTTTAAATGGAGAAATGTGAGCACACTGAAGCCTTCAGATTGGAGGAGCCTTACATAGAGTGGTCTGCAGTACCCCCTGATGGTTAAACAGAGATATTACATGCTCAGCTTTGCTGATCACTTCAACTCTTTTCCAGATTTGTGCAGATTATTGTTCCTTCCTATGTATCAGCTTCAAGCTACTTAATTAATAAAAGAGCCCTTGTTTACTTCCTCAACTGTAATTTCATGTGGGATACAGTACCTACAGTTTGCACATCAGAAAAAGAGTAAACTGGAGTGAAAAAGAGCTGAGGCCGCACTGATTCAAAGAGTGCTGCTGCCCTCTAGAGGTTCAGTAAGGACAACACAGGTTAATAACAACAGAAAACGTAATGGTAAAAAAAAGAAAAGCAGAGCTGGAGGAGTTGCAAAGAGATGAAGCAAATTGACAAACTGCCCGTTCAGATGCCTTTGATGTCATGAAAAGTCACAGGGGAGGAATGTTTCTGTATGTAAATGTTTTCAGCATGAAAGTATCCTCTGAACACTGAATCAGACCAGGGCTTGAAACGCTGTACAGAACGTGGCACTGAAGTATTTGCGTGTACACTAATTCTAGTTAGGAGAATGGCTGGTGTGTGTTGTGTTTGATTAGGTTACTGTATGCTATGATGGTGACTATGTGTGTAAATTTTGTGTGAATTTGTGTGTATATGTGTGTGTGTGTGTGTGAAGGGGAGCAGGTGCCGAAGCTTCAATCAAATCCTTGCCAGTCGCTCTGTTCAGAGTCGTACTCCAACTCCACGCCGATACAGCGAACTCCCTCCAGCAGCATGGGTGTACCATGGTGACGATCTACATCAGAGGCAAAGACGGAAAGAGAAACATGAATATGAGACATGGTCTAAAAGTAACACACAGACTAGACTTCTGCACAAGTAAACTAAAACATTTCCAGGATACCACTTGTACACATTGTCATGAAGATGAAGCCACTCTGCATTACAACTCTGATGCCGTTCTAGCCCTCCATCTCTGAAATATTTTCTAAAATTTACAATAATGAGCAGGAATCACAATATGTAGAGTAAAAGTCTGATACTTTGGCCTTTCTGTAATTAAATGTGCGTTCATGGAACATGACTCCAAAAACATATGTACTCCACAAGGAGTTCAGATATTTTTAAAGTCCTAAAGCCTTTCCTTTGCTATTCTGAAAAAAACACCAGAAGAGCCCCGTCTGATATCAGGCTGATATCAGAGTCGTAAATACTTTATTGATCCACTGGGGGAAGCTGTTGCTCTACGAGGCTCATGGAGGTGTCAAGGGTCATTTAATGCTAGAAAATAACTAGTTCATACAATGTGTTGTCTGACCTCTTTGGAAGGCAAATGTTTTAAGCTTAACTCGCAGGTGGAGTGAAAAGCGGGCCGTCAGAGAGGGACTGGGAGCCAGCAGCACTTGAAAGTTTTCAGCAGTATCTTAAAATCCTTTAAACACACAGGGCCCCGTTTCCCAGAGTCTCCTTAGTGCTATGTGGATTTTAAGTTGTACCATCAGGTTTCCCTTAAGCTTATGGGCTGTTTCCCAGAGTCTCCTTAGCTAAATTATGCTTTTAGAAGGGCAGTCTAAACCACTCGTAAGCTGTTCCTGTGTGATGCGCTTCGATCATCCTCTCACAGTTTTAGCTTTATTAGACCAAAATGCTTTTCAAATGGACAACTGCATCATGAAAACACTGTTTCTGTGCATAACACATCATTAGAATGTTGTCATTTAATCCATTCAGTCTATTCTTATCATGATAGTAGCACAATAAAATACAGGACATCTTCATAATACTAATTCAATTTGTGCAAAATTGTGGATTTTTTTTTTAATGCAATGGAGCTAAGTGAGGATATGGCTTTTCTGATTGTGTGGCTATAGTACTCTGTACCCCAGACTGTTCCTGAGAGCTGAACACTGCTACATACGTGCATGCACGCACGCACGCACACACACACACACACACACACACACACTTAAATAGATTAGCAGATGATCTTTAGTTGTCATAGCTTGTTGTAATATTAGTTTTAAGCAAAATGGTTATGGCAACATTTGATATGTTTAAATGTCATTCATGAACCTTTGAACTGATGAATTGATGTGTGCACCGCAGTGAAAGACAGCTTACAGCTTATGATGTACTTCAGCAGCTCTTTCTTAAGGGGATCAGAGAGTCCGGGAAACACTCGTAGGAAAAGAAGTTCCTTTGCTAAGATATACCTTAGAAACCTTCGTAGAACAGTGAGGTGCATCGAAACTGTAAAATGCAGCCCAGAATGTTAGTGAAGGGAAGCAGGAGTGTGAATGATGGGTTCTGTTTTTTTTTCCTGAGTTTGCTTTTAAAGTCTTGCAGCAGCATTTTCAATAACCTGAAGAAGAGCAATTGACTTTCAGCTGAGACACGAATTGCCTGAGAAACAGCATGATTCCTATGATCTGCGAGGGTTAAAAATGATGTCATTCTATCTAAATTTGATCAAAAACAGCCACTTTATTTTCAAATTAAAGGCTACAGTCGAACATCAGCCTCAGACTGCAAGAATATAATCCATGCAGTGTGTGTGCACAGCGTGGGAGAAAGAACTGACTGAGACGCTCTGTTCAGAGCAGCAGTTCCCCCTCAGCCCCCTCCAGTATGGAAGAGTCGTGCTCACACGCGGTTGAAGACCCTCCCACGTGGCTCAGGGGAAGCTCCCATTCACACGTCTGCAGTAACAAAAGCTGCAGGGCACGACGAGAGAAATGATCAGGGGAATTTAAGCTGTTCACTCTGTACTGTTATGAACTGATCAGCTGCTTCAGTTTCCATTAATACTGACTCATGAACACCAGTTTTGGTAAAAAATGCCAACACTCTGAGTTTAGAACAAACAATGAGCAGGTTTTTGTCACAGAAAATATTTATTGGAACAGCTTAAGCCAGAAAATTTTAATGTTTCTTTATTTTTTCATGTTTCGTTCCATATTTGCACCTCACTGGTATGAGGCTTGTTCACTATTCAATTTTGAGTGTGCGAAATATTACAGTATGAATGCATTGGTGGTTCAGTGGTAGAATTCTCGCCTGCCACGCGGGAGGCCCGGGTTCGATTCCCGGCCAATGCAACACACTTTTGCCCCTTGCCGACCCAGTAAAAGACTGAGAGGAATGACTGTATGGACACAAGCTGTACAAGTGCTTTCAAAATAAAAAAGAAAAGCACTTAAGATAATTACAGTTAACACAAATGATTGTTTTCAGCATCAATTACTCAGTGTTCTACGTTACATTTTTTCTTTTGATCTTTCAATTGTCAATAAATGGTGTTATCGTCCTTTAAGGCGGCAAAGACTGATGATATTTTTAAAAGCAAACGCAGGTCCCACTTTTTTAGTCTGACTTTTAATTAGGTTTGCAAATGTTGTGCATCGTCTTTGACTAATAGTTGAAAATGTCAGTAATCAATTAATTGATTAATCATTAGTAATTAATTACTTTTTTTTCTTCTTATTTTCTGTTTACGTTTCCTTATTCAACAAATGACTCCACCAGACAAAAAAAAGGTCAAATGCACAATTACTGGCATTTCTAGAGTATTGATTTATAATCTATTAATAGATTTTTAATTGTTTAAATTCTGAACAGCAGTTAATCGATTAACATCCCTTGATTTAATTAATTGATCTTTATCTATTTATTTATTTATGCATTTTAGTCTGTTTTACTAATGGGTCATTTTATTTGGTCTATTTATTATTAATTTATCAATTTATTAATTTATTTCTGGATTTGTCTGGATTTTTTCCCTCTTATGCATTTTTTTGTTTTACCCATTCCAATACATATCTTTTTTTTAAAGTATTTTATTATTGTGCTCTTAACCTCTCATTTTTTTCTTCTGTTCGGAGTTTTTGTTTCTGTATTGATTGATTTTAATTGATTTACCTCATCTTTCTATTTTGAGTTTTTATTCTACCTCTGGTGTTTCCTCACTTATGATTGATTTTAAAATTTCCCACTGCCCGAAGGGACTTTTGTCTTGACTTTTGCTTGTTTTGTCCAACAAATAGTCCAAAACTTAAAGATATTAATTTACAATAATTTAAAACATAGAAAGCAGTAAATACTCACGTTTGAGAAACATTTCTTTTGGCCATTAACAGAATTTTAGTTTCAGAACGAATGATCACAAATAACCCTAACCTCAAAAATATTAACAGGTTTTCTATAATGCATTTATAAAGACTGATATTTGCTTCAAACATTTATGTTTTAACACAGTGGCATGTTTAAAACTACAGGGCTGCATAATAAATGGAAATATTGAAACAGCAATATGGCCTGGTGCAATATCCAAACCACAGAAGCTGTATTTTTTATATAAAGGAAATAATGCGACAAACAGCATTATAATGAAGGACTGTGGTGCTGCAGAGACGCACTGGCCTACAGATCTCGTTGTCCAGATGTAAGAAAACATGTTTGTTTGATGCAGAACTCAACAAATGTTAGATCATCACGGTGTTAATTTTTTTTTTCAGTGAAAATGAGAATGGTGATGCAGAAATGATCATTCCCATCATCTGTCAATCACAATATTTGTCATAATAATCACTATTTTTTTTAATCATGTTGTACAGCCCTTATTCAAACCAGATTGGATGCTGAACATTTTTGTAATAATACAATGTTTTATTTTACTCATTCAGTCACTGATCTAAACGCAGTAATACAGCATAAGAGCAGATGCAGAGACAGAGCTTAATCCTTTGATCTGGTCACCATCCAGGCCTCAATTACGCACATACATCTGGACAGATGTTCAAGCCATGCTTCATGAGTAAAAATAAACACCACACCACCATTCACCCTCAAGCGCACGTATGCAGATACACAAACGTGCTCACTACTTGTACTATATTTACACAAATGGAAACACACATACGCTGCCTTTACCTAATTCTCCATCTGCTGCCACAAATGCCAGAGTTTAATTCAGTCTGACGGACGCTGATTTAAGTGGAGAAAATTTAAATTCATTACAGGCTTTTCTCTGCCTCAGGGAGATTTAGAACAGCACGGACCAGAACAATAGCGCTACAGTACAGGAGAGGAGTTTTGTTACCATCTTACACCTGAAAATAACTTTTTATGAATATATATAAAAACTTTAGAAACTGCACGATACCAAGGATCTGATACTCTCTGAGACGATCATCTGCACAGTACATGTTCCAGAGTTTGTAAAACACACTTTAATGAAGAATTTGTATTGTAAAAACATGTAAACCACATTTAGCTTCCTAACTTTGAGGGCTGTTGGTGATTAAGCGCTGTCAAAGTGACTCTGATGCAGAACACAAAGTCACCAGCAGGGGGCAGCAGCACACAAGTGAAAATTGTGCAACTTCAACCTCCAGTTACTCAGTTCCCATTTTTAAACTAAAAGAAACTCCAAGATGTTAGGATTCAGTTGTTATAAACCTAATGAGCTTCAAAATGCTGGTTTTAAAGAGCAATTAGTCAATTAATTGATTCATCAACTGACAAAAAATATGCTGTCAGAAAGTAAAGTCGTATGTCAAGAAAATAGGACCGTTGGTCAGACAAAACAAGCAATTGCAATATGCCTCAACTGAAATTGAGTTGCAGCCTTACTACAAAGATAAAAAGGATGAAATGTTCAGCTTTAACAACAAAACAAAACTTCAGGTTTCACACTGAGGGTCTTTGGTGTGAACTTTACTGTCATCAGAATGTGGGTAACACCCAAATGATTCATGTGTTTTTCTAACAGGAAGTCTCTAGTGCTGCTATAGATCATCAGTTCAGTGGCATCCAAATTGAACCTAAGTTTTGACATTATTTCCCCCCGTAAAACAGCAAAAGAACATGTGAATTAACGCACATTTCCATTCACTACAGCTATGGGAATTTTAGGAGTTGGTTCCATGGAGAAAAACAGTCAGGTGCCTTGCTTCCACATCTGACCTGTGATTGTAACATAACTACTGATAAATCCATCAGCTGATTGTGAAATCTGCCCAGGAAGCACTTAATAACTGATCTGTATAAGTCATGTATATAGCAGAGTAAATCATTTAGTAACCATGGTAACGTATTTATATCAGTGCCGGTATTTTCTCTGATTGTCGGGTCAAAAGCTGTTGTGCTTGAATCCTACTCCGTGTACTTTGTCGGTTCACTAAGTCCATTAGAAAATGTGTGACAGTGATTCCACAGTAATAAAACCCCAAATCATTACTTAACAAAACGCCTCTTCTTCATTCTGTCTCTATCTGTTCTTTCATTATTCGTAAAATTTGCAGACTAATAATACTAATAATGCTTACAGTTACTTCTTTGTGAGCTCTTTGTGACACCAAATGACATAAATATACAAATCAGAGGCATTTAAGTGCTGCATAAACTTGATGATGCAGAATTTTACTTCACCACGTGGGTCCTGATGATGCACGATGACAATCACCAAAAACTATCAACGAGTTACCAGTCAGTCTGTAAAACTTCATGTTTACTCCTCTTGGTTCATTTGTAAAAAGTCTAGGGCTGTTTTTTAATTGGTTAGTCAGATATTCTCTTGTCCAACCAAATTCTCATTCAACGGACAGTCACTGGTGCTTCTTAAAGGTATAGTTCACCCAAAAATTTAAATTCAGTCATTATTTGCTCACCCTCATGCCAGTGGAAAGTCAGGTTTAGTTTTTTAGTCCACAAAACACTGCCAGAGGTTCACAGGAAAACTGTGTTGCAGAATCTCCCAAACAATACTGAATGGTGACCAGTTTTCAAGCGTACAAAAACAACTGAAAAAACAAAACAAAACATAAAATGCCTCCATACTGATCGTCTGGAGTAATCCAAGTCTCCTAAAGCCCTGACATACCACGTTGACTTGTAAGATGTCATTTACACCACATTTTTAGTCTATATCTTCTCTGTAGATCCTTAGCTTGGAGCCATGTTCACGTGCACACTGTGTGTGTGTGGTGGGACAGTGTGTTTTTTACACATGCAGACCTGATGTGCACTATTTTATTTCTGCGTGACAGAATATTTACTGCCTCCAGACTCACTGACACCATGTCAAATTTTTTGTTTTCAACTGTTATGCTAAGTTTTCCCTCTCAGCCCAGAGCAAAAAGGTTGTTTTTTCCATATTTTGATTTGTTTTTTGGTTTTTTGTCACATTTCTGTTGTTTGTTGTTAGTTTTTTTTAAATATTCAAATTGAAAATAGACATAAACATAAGTGGGTGGGGATGCACTTTTAGTTCCTGAACTGTCATAGCAGAAGATGAAAGGTCATTCACAGACTCCCTTGTGTTGCAATGTAAACCACTTAAATTGGTACAGTAGCCTCACCCATGACTCTGGCGTGAACTTTGACTTTAACACAAACGTCCTCGTTGGTCTCACTCAGCAGCAGCACCTCCTCACACAGAACTCCCTCCTGCTGGGCCATGTACTCGCACGTCACCTTCAGACCTCCTGGGAAACACACACACACACAGAGAAAAATACAAAGAAGATGAGATATTGAATTTCCTGTTTCTTGCAGAGCTGCAAAACATACACACGCACCCCCACACACATTCTGTCTCCCTGTGATGTTTTGAATATGGATCACACTGATACTAGACAGAAAATCATGCAGTCAGGAGAACAAAAGGTCAACATGATGGAAAAACACATTATCGCACTGAAGAATATATTAAACGCACCTAAACTCACACCTGCTAACATCAGACACAGTGTAATATAAAGGGTGTGACAGTGAGCTTAACGTAAAGGTCAATAACCTGCTTCGGTTACAGGCATTTGGTTGGCTCTCCTCCCAGAAACATTTAGAGGATCACCTTTAGCCCAAATTGGCAGGTTTAGTGGCGAGACACAGACGTTCAACTTTGCTGTTACACTTCTAACAAAGCGCTTGTTTTTAGCTCGGGCAGGTGCCAGACGTTTTGGGTTTACCACGTAACGAAAGCACGACGAGTCGAGTGACTGGAATTCAAAGCAAACCTAGGAGAGTGTTTGAAAGTCTTTTTTCTTTTTTTTATGATTCCTCAGAGATGGATTGCTGAGCTCACACTATCTGAACTGTCTGTGACTCTAATCCTCAGCCATCTGCTGCTCTGTGCAGTCTGTAACAATACCGCTGAGAATTACTCGTATTAAGAACTTCACTCAGGTCTGCTGCAACAGAAACAGGCACATACTTAACTTGTTTTTGTGTTTGCATATTACACTCTGAAACAATGTTGCATTGTATGTAGCTTAGAGACGATAACTTGTGATAAGGCACTATGTGACTGACAAAAGCCTAATATTAATAACTAGAATTACCACCAGTCAAGTTGCAGTTTTACGTCCATGTCTGTCCAGACTCCTAAAATGTATGTAGTGAAGATTTTGAAGGAATTTAATAAACGGTAAATAAAAAATACGTGAGAAACATGCTGTCTTCACTTAAGCTGTTTTCACATATGCACTCCGAAATATGTCCTGAGAATCAGGTTTGGACATTGACCAAATGCGCCCTTTCACACATGCAGCACAAAACAGGACATCGTCTGTGTCAGACGTGTTCTCACGGGTTATTAATATTCCATATGGTTTAGTCAGGGTTGCTGGCTGCAGAGTGTGCAGGAGAAGGAGGTGGACTCATCTGTGAAGATGACTGTTTTTGCGTTGGTATCAACACAGACCGAGCATCAAAATTAACCAACTGTGATGGAAGAGGAGAAAAGCGACAGACAGAGAGAGCGGCGTGACTCCAGTCTGGCAGGGGAGACGCTTCATGGTGTGCTGCAATTTGCAGAACGCACACTTTTACTTTCTAACTGTAATCTGATTTTTTCACATCACAGATGAAGAAGAAAACCACTACAACGTGAGCTAAAAAATATTAGACTCATGTAGGTGATTCTGATCGGCAGAGTCTGTGTGAAAATTAAACAATCAATCAACGAGTGTAAAGAGATACAGAGGCAAGCTAATAAGAGACGAAGCAGCTGTGCCACGCAACATCATCAGCACGTCCATGCTTTGTTAACACAAGGCTCACCCGCACTTTGGACAAGGAGGCTGGCAGGGTTAAGTCTGGGGTAACTGATGCAGACTTTTGTGTTCACACATTCAGCTCCTCTGGGTGATGTCCAGATAAGTGAAGTGCATGTGTGAGAGGGACTTCAGAGGCTATCTTTACAGAGGACTGCAGAGGACTGATTGAGAACTGAAATTTATGATGTCTTATCGGGTATTTGAGATCAATTTTTATCATAATTAGTGTATGAATTCTTTAGTTATGGCCAAAAATGTGTTTAGTTTAGTGAGGTCACGGTGACCTCTGACCACCAAAATCTAATCATCTCATCCTTGAGTCCAAGTGGACATTTGTGCCAGATGTAAAGAAATTCCACGCAGGTGTTTTGGAGATCTCTCATTCACAAGAATGGGACAGATGGACAGCCTGAAAACACAATAATTCAAAAGGTAATTAAAGGGGTGCCTGTCAATAATGCATGTTTATTCTTATGCAAAAAAAAGCTATATAGCCTACCATTACTTAAATCTCAAATATTAAAAAAGCATCATCAGTCTGGCTTTACTGTTAAGTAATCTTTAAGCAGAGCAGATATATTATGGTGATTTTGCCTCTTCACCATTGGTCACCCATACTGTTTAAAAAAATTAAAAATCTCAAAAAAATCCTATTGTAGTCCCCCTCACTTTTATAGTTGCGGTTTGGTTAATTTACTGAAGTACTTCTGCACAGTGTCCTCTTACAGTCCAGATGGGAGACACTCTGAGTTGATCAAAGTGATAAAATGCTTTTCAGTTACCACCGTGCACTCACAGCGATTCAGCTTTAGAGGAGTAGGAGTCGCCTCTCAGGCAACACACATGCTTAGTGGAAGTTGTTGAGGCTGCATACAGCAGGGCCAACCCAAATCAGCATTTGAATACTTTGTTGTTACTTTTGTTGTTTCGTTCTTTTGAATAGGGGAACGAGATGTCGCATGGGCTGCACTAAAAAAGAGGCAAAAACACTTAAACGGAGGGAGAAATGGAGCTCCTCTATGGTGTTTAATCAGTATCAAAACACGCACATAAAAACCAGGCACGTGCATGTAATACAAACACACACAACGGAAAAGCTTCTGACTTCATTAAGTATGTATTCAAGCTAATTAGTTGCCAAAGTAACAGGAACACTGGACACACAGATGGAGTATCTGAGTGGGTGATGACGGACAAATTTCCTACTGACTTGATGAGCTGCCCAGTACTGCCCAACGGCTCAGAGTTTGGGAACCGGTACCTGTTGCATTACTAAAATTTAATTCAAGAGGAGATCCTTGTTTCCTTGATTGTTCGGCATTTTCTGCTCTGACAATCCAAACTTTGAAGCTCTTCTGCTGTGTTTATCCTTGCTTTGTTTTTCTAAATCTCTCCTGGTCTCTTACCCTCTGGTGCTGGTGTGATATCGGTGATCCGGAGGTGTGGACTGGGTACCGGTGCTGGACACACATCCTTCCTCAGAGCTGGGACCTCAGGCAAGGTGAACACTATTTCATACCGGTGCTGCGTCTTTAGGAAGCCGACCTACAGCGAGGGAGAGAAAGATTTAGAGAGTTGAAAGGCAAGGAGTTTAGCAAAGATTTCACGATTAGGAGGAAAAACAAGGGCTGTCTTTGTCTCTACCACAAACTTTGGACTAATCCGACTGAACACAGGGAGAAAAGGGAGGTGTCAAGAGGGATTTATAGAGGGAAACAGGCACTGGCTTGGCCTTACATTGCATAGTGTGAGTCCATTACAGCTCAATAAATAAAGGATTAGTTTTTATGAGTAACATGGATAAGTAATTCTCATAAGCACTATACTGTTGGGCCGAGTTTTCCTTGAGGGAGTCCTCTAATTGAAATCATTAGTTATTGCTCTGGTGATCTTAATCTCCCTCACCTCTGCCAGATTGGCAATTTGAGCCTGACGGGAAATAAAACTGAATCACCTTCTGGATCTCGCTCAACTCCAAAATGTTCCCATAATACTAATCCCATGTGAATAGATTTGGGAGTAATTCAAGAGCTTAATTTTATTCACACATCAGTTTGGAGGCTTGGGAGGCTGCTCTTGTTTTACATTGGAAAAATTAATAAGAATGCTTTTTGTTTGGCATTTCTGATTGGCTGCCGTTTGTGATCAATAACCTAATTAAAGTTAGATTATTGGTTAAATTATTCAACACTTTCAATTCACGGCAGTAAGGGACCTGGATAAGGGATAGATGGGTGAAGGCCCAAAAAAAGGCTGAGAACCACAGTGTTAGGTGCAATAAAAGCCTCCCAATTTAGTAATTTATTAATGTAATCTGTCTGAAACCGAGGACAGACAAATGTCAACCACAAACCAGTCGAGCCAAAGCCAGCTGGCTGTTGTGCAATATGTGTCAGTTGCTGTGTTAGCGGTTAGCATGTAAGAACACTGATATCTGTTTCTGTGCTTCTTATGGAGCTGGTTTACACAGTCAGTGAACTTGCGTGTGGCTGCTGAATAAATGACAGTCATGGGTAAAAACTGTGAGCCAGGCAAAGGATAACGTAGGATAATTTTAGCCATAAGTGACAGCTGACAAGTGTCGGTCAGTTAACCCAATGTATGGGTCTAGAGCAGCTACTAATTGGACAGCTGCTGTTCTCGATGTCAAGAATGAACTTTCAGTCTCAATACTGACTGTAATACTAATGACCACACTCCTTTCTACAGCCAACATTTATTATCCTAAGTACTTCAATTTAAAAGGATTTCTAGCCACACAAACAATGAGTTCATCACCAACATTTATCACAACTGATTACATGTTTGGGTCATTTATTAAATAAAAAAACACAGAAACATTATCTGGTTCCAGCTTCTATATATTCTTATTTATATCACTTAATATTGAATGTACTTGAGTTTGGAGACTGCTCATGAAACAAAACAATGAATTCAAGGCTAATCTAGACTTTGCTTTTCAATCTAGGAACTAGTGATGGGCAATTTCTCACATTTTACAAACTGAACAATTTACTGATCAATCAAAAAATTGTTAAGAGATTAATCACTCACTCACTACAAGATCATCCATCAGATTGTGATGTGAATGTGAATGTATGTGAATTTTCAGACTGACTGGATTATTTGTTGCATACATCTTTCTCTGTCCTTTCTCCTGCTGCTTCATACAGCACAATTCACACTTTTCAATTTATATTACCCATCAGCAAACAGCCAGCAGCCTGTAAGGCAGGCAGGTGTGAGAAAGAGCGACAGAGAGGTAGAGAGAGGGGAGCGATGTAGAGGTAGCAGCGTAATATATAGCAAAGAGAAAAATTCATGAGGGAATCATCACAGAGAGGAGTGTGGAAAGCCTCACAGAGGAAACAGGTAAAAAAAAAAGAGACAGTGAGAGAGAGGAGGAGACCGCAGGGAAGTGCAGGCAAAGAGAGATAAAGCCTAAAGCCCCTGCAGCTAGAGCAGCAAACGGCAGCTTCAGCCCCACATGACCTCTGGTTAAAGCTCTGTGCAGAGCAGAGGCTGCAAACAGCATTAAGTGAGAAAAGCGAGAGGAACACTGTAGGAGCACTGCAGAGAAAAACAATAATCATTCTGTGAGCACAGTCCCACGCATGTCCAGAGACTGTGAACTGACGCTGAAAAATTCACTTAGCTTGAATTTCATGTTGCAGATTTAGACAACAAGAGGCTGTGAAATGCTTTGATGATGATGAGCAAAAAGTGAAACCTTTCACTTAGTAAGCAATTCAGAGAATTTCTATTTAATGAGCCTAATGAATGTACAGTATGCAGTGCTGAGTAATGACAGTAACATGTCATCCTTTCAGATATATTATGTGTAACACTGTGACAGACTCAGAGAAACAAACGACAGAGCATTCATCTAAAACAATGGCGCAATTCTTTCTGCAACTTGAAGGGGAAATACCACACATTTTATGAACTAGTCTGCGTACTTCACCAAGACAATTCACTCAGTATTTATTACCGTACAACACTCTTTACTAACTAGAAGAGACTCTTGCAAGTGAGATGTCACAACACTGACGAACCTCCATGGACAGTGGAGTCATTGACATGACATTTATTTGTGAGCTCTTTTAAATTCTGGTTCAGACCAGAACAACTTTTCTGGCAGGAACCCTGAACTCCACAAGGAAACTCAGCAAAGTCATTTTAATTTATGTGGGCATGCAGCTCAAGTAGATTATTTACAGGAACTAAAGTCATAATCAGGGGAGGAATGACTTTTCAAACACTTGTCACAGGAAAGAACACTTGAGCACACGGACTAAGGTGACAGAGTTTTATTAAATACTATTTGGTTGCAGCTGCATTTACATCGGAGAGTCTGAGTCTGATGAACAAACTTTTTCCACCCCGATGCCAACCTGCTCTCGCTGTTTGTGCAAAGCTTTAGGCTAATGTCACTCAGAATGTCATTACAGTTCCTAAACATTTTTCATTTCAAAATCCATACTTTTCCAGACTTTGCGGTAGATTTTTCAGACCGTGTTTGACATCTGAGTGCAAACAGCTAGATGATTATCATGTAAATAAATGGTTTTATAATTCAAATGTGAACATATGTTACATTCTGTCTATGCATGCTGTTATATCACCAAATAATTACCACACGGTTGAAGCTGGGTACTTTAGCTCATATAAATCAATTAGTACTAAACCCAAACACATTCAATACACAGCATTTTAAGCTTTTACCACTGGGAATCTTGAGCCAGGCGGGCTTTATGTTTGGCCCTCAGAAATGTTGCAACTGTGGCTGTTCAGTCCATGGTCCTAATGCAGAAAGTTGTACAACGTCCCACCGTAAAACATCCCTTCCCAAAGGAAGTAAGCTAACTGGTGCTACCTAATACTAATATTATTTACCCATAATTGTTTCCCACATATTTTTTACTCTATTTTATGACGAAAATTAGTTGTTTATAAATTACACGTAATTAGTTACATGTACGTAAATGGTTACTCTCCAGCACTGCTAGTACTCTATTAGTGTGCAATTTTGTTATAATTTCTGTATGAGTTCTTGAGTTATGTCCAAACAAGGTCACATTGACCTTTGACATTTGACCACCAAAATCTAATCAGCTCATCTTTGAGTCCAAGAGGATGTTTTTACCAAATTTGAAGAAATTCCCTCCAAGGCTTCCTGAGATTTTGAGTTTATGAGGATGGGATGGACGTGTGGTTACAGTGACCCTTTTTTAAAATGACTTTATTGCAATGATTACATGTTCATCACTCTAGATAACTGTTTGTTTCACTTTGTCATTTTTTATACCACATCCCAATGCATATATCCCACAGTCAATGAAGATGGAAACAGATTGCCTGACTACTTGTGCATGTATGTTAGACTGCAGCAAGTAGAAATGTATTTATTTTACATTATGTTTACATTACTTCTCCAATTAGGATGCCCTGATAGCTACATGTTGGCATTACTATATAGGGGTTCTGACCACATTTCACCTACCTTCAAACTAATCAATATCATCTCTCCTTCAACCTACAACTGAACAAATGATCAGAATGATTCAACATTTTGTGTTTGGTAACATGTTGATGTTGTAGCTGCGTTTTAGCTGATTGAAAAGAGGGTGAAAAGAGGTCTTAGATGTTCAGACCAAATATCAACTAGAATTCAACATTGAAATCCTGGTTGGTGCTCACAGTGGTCACTGGTGGAAAGACATTCAGAATTAGACGTTAATTGAACGTTCACATTTTGACCATATTTCACCAGGATTTGAAACAGTGTAAATTTTCATCCTCTACGATGTGCAAATAATAGCCTCTTGTCACTTTGGATTCTCATTAAAAAACTACATCCAAGTTTCTCAGTTGAAAGCCAGAAAAAATACTTGCCAGACACAGGACTTGTATCGCAGTTGCCTGGATGAAAGCCCTACATTTAGCCCACTCATCTATCACATCTTGCAACTTTTGTTCTCTGTCTCGCTGTTTCACATATATCCCAGAGTAGCTGAAGATATAACGATTGAACAATTCCTTGTGCATGCGCATTAGCCTACAGCATAAAGCACTATTTCTTTATTTTACATTTTGGATGATTACGATGTCCAGAAGCTTCTCGTTGGCAGCACACAGCCCATATAGTTTGTATTTATGACATTTTATTTGAAAACCAACATGTTGTCTTCGTGTAGACCACATCTCACCTACCAGTGAAATATGACTTTAGAGAAATACCTTCACACTAATGAGTATCATCTCTTTTTCAACCTACAACTGAACAAATGAGCAGAATTATTCAACAAACTTGTGTTTTATGACACGTTGAAGTTTTAGTTGAATTTTAGTCTGTTGAAAACAGGGTGTAAAGAGGTCTTAGTGTTCAAACTGAATATCAACCAGTTTTCAATGTTGAAATCCCGGCTGGATCTAGGGGTGGGGCGATTTGTTGATGTAATTGACGTAATCGATTACGAAAATATGTCGATTTGCATCTATGCATTGACGTGCCACTATGAACTGCTACGCCTGGTCAGAGCATGGATTCACCAGGAGAAAAAAAAAGCAGAGAGCCGCACCACGATCATATAAAGTCTGGTTGTATTTTAGACAGAGATGCAACAGTTTGGCTCTCTTTAGCTAAGACATGTCTTATCACAGTAGGACAAACTGCTCCACACGAGTGCTGGATGTGAAGCACTAAGTGACCTGTCCTCCTCCTGCAGCTGCAGCATCATCCTGTTTACTTTCTGTCAGCGCCCAAACACGATATGTGAGGATTATCAACACATGGATCATGTTTCTGTTAGCTGAAGTCACTTAAGACAGATTTTCTTCATCACCCTCATATTAAAAGTGATGTCTGCACCGCTGCTGTGAACTTAGACCATGCATCATTTGACAGTATTATTCTTCCATTTTGTACTTTCTGTTCACTTTATCAACCACATATGAGTCAAAAATCGCTAAAACTAACGTTACAGACATCTGTAATTCATTTCAGTCATCAGAAAAGTATTTTCTTTGGCCCACG
This sequence comes from Lutjanus campechanus, assembly GCA_027495735.1. Taxonomy (NCBI): domain Eukaryota; kingdom Metazoa; phylum Chordata; class Actinopteri; order Lutjaniformes; family Lutjanidae; genus Lutjanus; species Lutjanus campechanus. The sequence continues at coordinate 801 of JAJHUR010083889.1, read as the reverse complement.
CAGATGCAAAAACACACTGCCACTGATCATCTTATATAACTCCAGTGATGAAATAACTTCATGCCACAACCAGTTTAAGTTTTAAGTCAAAATACTGATTGTCCAGTTCAGTGACGGGTTGACAGGGATTAGTTATTAAATTAATATGCGTCACAGCTCCTTTTGAATTTGAAGTCCAGTATTTTTCTGATCAGGCATCTGACACGGAGTCTATTAAATAGGTTAGAAATTAGACTAACTTTAAAATATGCCACTATTACCATTATTCTAATGTGTCTATTTTTCAGGATTATGAATCAATAAAATACTGAAATATTAATTAGACAAGATTTTTTAATATATATTTTAGGTAAATTAATTGTACAATACAAAAATAATCATTACATTAATCGCTAAATTAATCTATGTATTAATCGATCAATCAAAAAAAATAATCCATAGATTAATCTATAATAATAATTGTTAGGTGCAGCTTTTTGATAGATTTCACGGGGAAGATACTAGGAGGCTCAGCTGAGGGTAACTGCTGAGTTAGTTGATAATTCTTGGCAGGTTTGTCACTTTGAGCCTCACTTTTTACATTCACACAGTTATTTGATCTATTATTCATATAAAAATATTGATTAGTGCTGCTTTAAACTAAAGATAAATGCCAGTATATCCTCTTTAATTTCCCTTATCTCATTAAAAAGCAATGTTTCCCGTCTCCAACAAGCACACATCCTTGGAGTCATTAACTCTTAATGTGTTTACTCAAAGTAATACAATTAAAGTTAATGAACATGTCAACCTACTGAAAAA
>JAJHUR010083887.1:0-11870 GCA_027495735.1 Lutjanus campechanus | reverse complement strand
TCCAGGAAATATCAGGAAAATATTCCAATAAAAGGTAATGTGAGGAACTGACACTGCGATGGAAGAGTGATTCACTCCTATAAAAGTTGCTTGCGTGGTGCATACTCCAAAAAAAGAAAAGACTCCACCTCGAGCATGCTCGCTAGAGTCCTGGATGGATTTAGTGGACGATAAACCCATTGACCTCAGCATGCAGCTTCTATAGACTGATGCATTCATTTATATCATGTTCTTTGTGATCAGCAGAGGTCACAGTTTACCCTCGTTCACTGGGACTGCTGGGGTAAACACGGCCTCAGACCAGTCCTGCCAATTGAATGATATTTCATGTAAACAGGCTCTGGTTTTCATTGCACTGACTGACAGAAGTTGTCACAACTATTCATGTTTAGTTCACTCAGTTTTGCACAATGTGGTCACATTTGCGCAGTTTCTTGTCAGCTTGTTTTCCGAGGCGGTCGTTGACAGGACAGAAGATGTTGTTCATTTATATTATGATGCAAATCCACAACGTTAATAGTCACCAGCTTCCTCCGTGGTTTCAGCAGTTCATCTTTACTGAAACTTTTCTAAACGTTCTCTGTTAAGCTGCACGGGTGCCTCTGAAGACCGTCGAGGCGTTTATGCGGAGTTACGTTCATGAAAAACGGGGTGTCACGTTGGGCGCACATGTTTCCTGACACACAAATCAGCTTCGCTGCAATGCCTCGTCCATCTCCCCTGCAGCTGCAGTCATCGTGAAACTTCAGACTTTCATGACAAATTTTCAGCCACAGTCAGTAGGTTTGAATTGCAGCTCGCAAATGACTTTAAATGCAGAGACACTGTCTTATTGTCTTTTTTTCTTTGCATGTGGGAGACCATCTCCTGCTCAAGAAAATAAATAAATAAATAAATAGAAGTTTTGTAAGATGCAAACTGCAGAAAAGCTGCTAACTGTTTAGTTCTCCACTTATCCGAAAAAGCCAAATGTCAGAATAATAAAAGGTTACGAGCACAAAGGAGCACAACAGAGAAGCATGTGTGAGCGTTTAAGTGTGTGCTGTCCTGCAGGAGGTGTGGAGGTCATGGACCGCTGACAGACGTGCTGGCTGCTGAGGCTTCTTAACATGGGACAGATGTGTCCAATGACACCACACTGTAAAAAAAAAAATGTTGAAAACTCATTATTTCAAGGCAGCTACCTTCACCAGAGTCTTGAGTATTGAATCAAACTCACGAAATAAAATAAACAAAGTTTTGCTGACCTGTAATTTTTTGTTGAGATAATTTATTTTTCCTCTTTAGATAAGATTAAATCTTTGAGTTTTTGAAACACCCCAAAAAAATCTGTAATTCAAAAATTGGTCACAGCGAGCTCTGAACTCTGGCCTCATATAAATGATTGAAATTAAAAATATTAAATTATTAGCCATTAGCCAAGATTCAAGTGTTTGCTTTTTGTTTAAAGAAAAAGATCATAGATTGGGAAACGTCTTCTAGCAGTTATTTTCAGAAAACTTCAGAGCTTACAGACATGAGTTCTTCTACCTTTCAAGTCTTTTGACTTGAAATGATGAGTTGAATGAATGAATGTACTGTACAGAGTTCAATCAACTTCCCAGCATGCATTGCATTAGAGTTCAAACTCTCCTGAGGCCCTTCTTTTTTATAGTTATAGAAAATATATATGATTAAAAACTTGCTGTACGACTCTAATACACATTGAGATGAATCGAAGTGGTTTGTTTGCACGAAAATGAAAACACGGCTAACCACGGTGAAGGTGATTCTGTCTCCACCACCTTAAGGCCCCAACACATGATCAGCGGTAAAAACACTTTGAGCTGGCTTTCCCATCGCACTGCTTGGACCTGCCACTGACTGCTGCGCTCAAAGTTCAAGTTTGACCTCATTCGCTGCTGACCTTTCAAGGCGCAACCAATGAGATAACAGCTGCTGGCAGAAGAGATGACAGACGTGTGGAAGTGACGCAAGCAGAGGGAGAAACTGATGGTCGAAGGCCAAAATTTCAACTCACCCAAAATGCCGGCCGTTGGGGCCAGAACTCACCCCTGGGAGGAGACATCATCCCCCCAGCTGTCGTTTTGGCCAGAATTCGCCCTGGTCAAAAATGGCAGACCTTGGAGCCAAAACTCAAAAAACGTAGACCCGCGGGCTGCACGATGTCAAGTTGCTATAACTTTGGGTTAAATGATGTAATGACCACCAAAGTTCACGTGTTTGAGAAGAGTCCCACCCTGAACACATCCACATCAATCAGGACATAGTCAGAGCACATAGTGATAGGATAGGTACCTCATACAACCCCACTTTAAAAAATCTGACCTATACATTTAAAGGGACTGTTCACCCCAAAATGAAAAATACATATTTTTCCTCGGGCCTTTGGTGTTTTTCATTCATCTAAATTGTTTTGGTTTTCTGAATGGAGCATATTCTCATTAAGACTAATTGCTGCCAGTAAGTTACTGTAAATTTGACAGTATTCTTGTTGCGGTGTGAATTAGGATATTTGTTATGAATTGTGTTGGGTATAACATAATAGGATAGTTTTTACAGTGATATTGTTTGTGATATTGTTGTATTGTTTTTACTATTGTATTTTTATTACATGGCTTTGTTAATAACTTAATTCTGATTGGTCAATTACAACATTTTAAGGTCTGTTATTTCTGTATAGTAGACTACTGCAACGCGTTATTATCAGGCTGCAGCAATAAGTCTTTAAAGAGGGAGCCAGAGCTTTCAGTTATCAAGCTCCTCTCTTGTGGAACCATCTTCCAGTTTCTGTTCGGGAGGCAGACACCATCTCAACATTTAAGAGTAGACTTAAAACCTTCCTTTCTAGTTAGGGCTGGCTCAGGTTTGCCCTGACCAGCCCCTAGTTATGCTGCTGTAGGTTTAGGATGCTGGGGGACTCCAAGGCACATTGAGTTCCTCTCTTTCTTCATCTCTCTCCCCAGATGTTTATGTTACATTAATGCCTGTTACTGACTTGATTCCTTCCCTGGAGTCTTTCTGCTTTGTCATCCTGCAGATTCCCATGGACTGTGGCTGCGCATGGATCACTGATCACTGCTGCACTTTCTACTGTAGATTATTATAACTCACTTAATCAATCAAACATTTATCACATTATTGTTGCTACTATCATTATTATTATTATTTTTATTACCATTATTGCAACATCTAGTATTAGTATTATTATTTACATACAGCTTACATATTTATCATATAAATCTTAAATTTGCAGAAAGTCTTCCATGGTCTTTAATGTATTAGAGGATCCAAATAAAATCTCCTGTGACCTGTTAGGTCGTGTTCGTTTTTTGCAGAAAGTCCAGGAGATGCTTTAGTTCCAGTCAAAGAATTTATTTAACATTGGCAGAATAGAAATGCACGTACATGGATCTTTCTTTGGTCAGAAACCACAGACGCCACTTCCCACTTCCCAAAGAAAGAGAGCGTCTGACATATCGTTACACAGTATTTTAAACGGAAATGTGCTTCTATCTGATTGGTCTAAACTGATGGGGAGAAACTGTGGTTTAGACTTAGCTCTCCCTTCGTTGGTGCACGGGCTGGTCCCAGCCCCTTGGCACACGTCCCATCCAATCCAGGACAACAGCATCCTGAAATGTAAAACAGCTAAGTGCTTTTTAATGTTTTTACCTAAAATGGTGTCTCGATAAGTTATTGGGTAGGTGTCAATCTTTAAAGTTAATGAATAGTCTAATGTGACATATGACATGACCTATTGCTAAATGTTTGTTCCTCTTTAGAAAAAAAGGAAGTTGCTCTAGGTGTCTTCCTGTCTGCTTTGCGCCAGATAGTTAATCAGCCTTTATCTTTAAATTGCATAAATCATCTGCCAAGTGCCACAGCCTGTGTAGGGTGAATAGTTCAGCATTGTGTTGTAACTATAAGTTGTAAGCTAACGTGCATGTATAAAACAAGGTATTAAAATTTTAAATTCTGACAGACCTCCCTGTGGTTCACAACTCAGTTACTTGGGATTACCTATTTGCTGATTTATGGTGTACTTTCATTTGGGAGGTATCTTTCCCAAACTGATCTTTGAGATCTGAGATCAGCACAACTAGCACAAATATTATTCATCAAATAAAGCATTTAATATTAAACGTGACAACAATGCAACATTAAATTCTCAATAAATGACCAACAAACATGTCATTATTTTTATTTATTTTATTTTTGATGTCCAGAAGTGATGCTATTTGTGTGGCTGATGGTGTTTAAATGCGTCTTGCAGGTCCAGCTCAGGAAGAGGTGTCCAGCCCTAAGCTCTCTAAGAAGACAAGGAAAAACTCCCCATGAAGAGTTCTGAAGACACCTGGGAAGAAACCTCGGGAAAGGCAATTCAAAAAGAGATTCCCTCTCCACGGATGGCTGGGTGTGTGTATGTGAGTATATACAATTTTTTTTTTGAGGGCGGGGAAACCAGAGGTCCCAGAGAAAATCCACGTCAGCATGTGGAGAACATGTCAACTCCATGCAGAAAGGCCCTGATCCAAGGGGGACTCGGATCCAGGACCCAAACTCAAACAGCTGTAAAAATGATTAATAGTCACAAGAACAAATGCCTTTGTTTGTGTAAATCCCTGTTCCTCAGCTGAATTCGTTTATATCTCTATGGATACAACATCGGCACACATATTTGGCGCTCCTGGTGATGACCACATCCGGTCTCAGAAAATGAAAAAACAGACCTTTTTTCGTTTCTGTCTCGTACTGATTTTATTTTTTGGTATTACAAATAGAAAATGAAAATCAAGGCATTTTTAAAATTTCACATATCCCCTTTTCACCATGACAAGAAAAAACACCTTGTATTTCAATTTTAATTTTTGTATTTTAAAACAAAAATCAAATAATCACTCGTTTTTCGTTTTTTAATACCCATTTCAGAATGGAAAATCCAATTGCCAAAATATACACGGACCCTCTTTGAAAAAAAAAAGTGCTCCTTTCCTTTTAAAATGTTCCATATGAAACATGAATTCTTCTTTCAAGGGCGTCTGAAATTTGTTTTCTGTTTCTTTGTATTCTCCACCTCTCTGGCTCTCACTCACGGTTATGTCTAAAAGGGAACCCCAGACCTGCCAAAGATCTTGTCATCATTTTAACACAAACCATCATCTTGCCCCAACCCTGACCATGTGTTTCCTGTTCCTAAACCTACCCAGATTTTAACAACACCATTGTCACATTATAAAACGCAATTAGTTGAAGAAATCAAGAAACAACACAAAAAAAACTTTCGCAATTCAAGGCTTCGACACAACCCTCGCTCCCTGAGGACGGACTAAGACGTGGCTCGAGCGCGGGTACATTAAAAACAGTCATACAGCAGGTGTGACCGGCTCTCCTCTGCATCACGATCAGCTTATACTCGCTGCCTAGTGCCAGAAATTAGTCATAAATCAGGAGTAGTAAGACAAGATTGTGATGCCAGGAGGAAACCAGGTGAGGGCAATGATTTTACTGGGAAAATCAGGAGGCTTGGCAAGTATGAACTGAATTAATAACAAGTTTATTTGACTAGAAAGGTTTATTAGTTTTAAATCATTACAAAGTTACCTAAACTTGAAGGAAGTGTAAAGCAACAGTAAGTGTGTGTTCTGACTTTGTCACACCATGGAGACATGTGTTATCGCTAATATAAAATGTATATGTATATAAAATTAGGTCTCAAAATCACAAAAAAATGCTGGGAGGTGTGTCCACTCTGCTGTCTCTGTGTCAAACAACGCTATGACCTGAAAATGACCTGGAACATGGACGCTCCATCTAGCAGCTTTATTGGACATGTCCAGACATGTTTGAGCCACCAGAGCCAGAGGACGGTGACAGGATGGGTTTTTTTAAATTGTTTTTATTGTCTTGCGTCTGGTTTTTGGAACTGAAGTGAGCTGAAGTGAACTGCTGGGCTGATTTGGACTGAGAGCTGCTGAAGGTACGTTCGTAACTGACCGTTAGGGAGGGTGAGGGGAGGGGGAGGCGGTGTCGTTCATGGGCTGGGGGATCGTGGCTCCGGCTCCATGTTTCAGGTCCACCCAAAAAAATCCTGAACACAGAAATCATGAACAACGGTTTAACAGTCTAACTCCACAGTTCAGCGCTACATAGTTCTCCTTACACAGACTTTAAATTTTAAGGCGCACATTGTTTTAAGTTATAACAAATACTTTATTTTTACAGTGCCTATTCATGCATGATTGCTGTTGTTGCTCAACCAAACCACCTGATTCAAGCGGTAAAAAGTCAATCGCTTTGTGGAAAAAGACCTACACTGGTTTAATTTTACGTTTGGATTCCCTGCTGCTCTTGGCCTCTGTGTGCTGGTGAGCTGTTTATCAGCGGGAGGAGACAGATTAACGTGTCAACAGGTCCCTGATTTGCCAGATCCTAAAGGCCCAACCAGGTGGTCTGGAGGCCACATGGAGTCCATGTCCTGCTGTGTAACATTATCTAATGTTGGCTACTCCTGTTTGTTAACCAGCAGCAGCCTTTAGCTTTGGGATAAAGCTGCACTGTTAGAAAACCTATAACACTTTTTTTTTTTAAATTAACAAGTACTGTGTGTGTGTGTGTGTGTGTGTGTGTGTGTGTCTGACACAGTAGGTGGAGTAGGAAAATGCTACAGTGGCACATAATGGGCCGGTACGTCTGATCCCCAGCTGGCACATATAACAGGACAGTTACTGTCTGCAGATTCACTCTGGAAAACTGTGACTAAGCTTTCCTTGTCATTAATCTTCCTCTTATACTGTCTGTCTGTCACTCACACCTCCTCCATCTCACTCCTGTCCTCCCAGTCTGATGGTGATATGTCTGCAGGGGACGAACAACAGCGCCCTCTGGTGGCCTAATTGGACTCACATAATTTCTGCCTTCACCTTGTGCACACATACTGTACTATGCAGACATCTGTTATCTTTTATATGACACCCCAAAAGCTTAACACTTATTATGTTTTAAGAAGAAAAACATGATTTTATGATCCAATCTGAGCTATAAGGGATAATAAAAAAGATTTTTGTTGCTTTACATTTTTGTAGAGTTATGACTGTAGCACGGGATGAATGTTTTATGTGGGATAAATCATTGTTCTCCGAGGGCAAAAGAGCTTTACTCAGTTTTTGAGGATGCTGTAAAGATGTATATCCACAGGAATAATTTGTGATTTTAACTTTAATTAAAGTTTGTGGAAAAAAGTATTAGCAAATATCTTCTCAGAGCCAAAACTAAGGCCATACATGTATAATAAACAGATCTTTGTGATTTCGGCGATGGAGAAGGTGATCCTCATTTTTTGTGGAGTAAGAAATAAGAGAGCTTAGAATGTTAAAGAGAGCTAATTTTCTGGGAAATTGACTTTTCTTTTTAATTCTTTTTTTTTTGTACGCTTTCTTCACAAAATTCCACTCAAAATATGATGACATTATGCAACAACACAACACATATTCTATTGTGTAAAAAGGAGCAATTTCTTTTGTTTGTTCTTTGTCTTAAGACGGTCTGATGGGTTATTTAATTAGCATTTAATTTGATTTCTCCAGTGCTATATAGTCATTTTTGTCACTGTGGTTCAGGTTTATATGAATTTACAGTGTTTTGTCAGCCCATGCCTGCCCAGCACTTTTGTATGCATGCTACAAAAATAAAAATGTCATTAATTAGTTCTCTGCTCTTCGATGGCGTCTCTGGCACCAACCTGATGATGCCAGAAAGGACGCACGCCACAGCTACAGCTACGACACTATAGCTGAAACTCACCAAGGTGCAAGTCCAAATTTCCACTAAATGGTGCAAGTTTACATAGATTTTAAATGGAAGACATTTCAAGCTTAAAAATAGAATACAAGATACTGACTGACACCTGTCAAGACAAGGTGAGGGTTACACTGTGAGGAGTAACAAGGCATAGAAGAGAACCCTAGATGTGTGTCTTTCCAAATAATAATAAAAAAATCTTCCTCCAGCTCCTGGGGAATCCCAACATGCTCCGTGACCATCTGGGAGTTGTAATCCCTCCAGCATGTTCTGTGTCTGCTCAGAGGTCTTTTCACAGTTGGACAGGACCAGAACACCTCCTCAGGTTGACCCGGGGGTTACCTTTACTTTCCTACCAGCTGCCAGAACTACCTCCAATAACACCTGCGCTCTCAAAAAAAGAATGAATAGAATTTTTCCTTCTGGAAGACAAAAGTTTGTGCACATGTACAAGCACTAAAAGCTGCAGTCCTGATTCTGATTTGCCGCCCTGCATTTGACACTGCTGTAAAATACCCTATAAAACATATCTGTGACTGCATAACATCAGTATCACTGCACCAAACAAATTGTTTCAGAATGTCAGATTTTGTTATGAACTTTGACTTATAGGGCGTTTTAAGCCAAGAATGGAAGCCAGGACCGTTAAACAGACTATGTGGTCATTTATCATTCATCCACCAGGACAACAATAGTCGGACATAAGCAATGCTGTCATTCAATAAATGCACAAAAAACTCTAAAGATGCCATGATGATGTTGGAGAAAATATCTCTTGTAGCTGAATCTGCCTGTTATCTTCATCCAAAATGGAAAAACTACCCAAATGATGACGATGATGGTAAATTCAAGCTGTAACTTAAGCTAGGTTGCATGTAAAAGAACCACAGAGGTACAGTATATCCTTGCTTCTGGCCCCGTGCAATAAAGACACACTTGTCAAGAGTCAAACACCCCTGCCTGTGCCAACACTCCACTTAAGGTTGTGCCTACCAGCATCCCTCAGCAGCTCTAAAATCACTGTACTACTTTAGGGGGCTTTCACATGGGGGACCTGGGTCAGGATTTGAGAACCCCAATGTCTAGTTCATTTCATTCGTGTGAACACTGTGTACTGTTCCTGAGAACGGTTGGTTGATCTGTGCCCAGGTCCAGTGAAAAGGTGGTCTCGGTTCATGCGTACTCGGGTATGCTTCAGCTCAACTAACTGTACCAAAACAAGGAAGTGGACTGCTATTGGGCTTTTGCGATGGGCTACACTATGAAAACTACCACTTGCACCAAATATGTATATTTCTCAAAATGGCCAACAAAAAAAGGAACAGAAAAATACTGTACACTACCTGCTCTGCACCAGATCACAGACAAACAAAATTAGCAACTAGCAACTTTCTGGCAACAGTTGGTGGAGACCAAAAACAGAGCTAGAAGGACAGTGAATACTGGAGGAGTCACAGGTAACCAGAAACACACAAATGAATGCCAATGTTCCTCTGCAATTGCTACGTGTGTAAATATACAACTGGTTCCTAACACGTTAGCTATTTTGGGAAGTGTCAGACTATTCATTTGATGCCTTTGGCAATGATTTACGACGAAAGTGAGAGCTGGGAAAGACGTCACACTCAAGTTGACTATGCTCTAGCAAAAAAAAAGTTGGAAAACAAAGATGGATACTTTTGGTTGATAACAACACATTACACAGTATTTTGCACATGCGAGTGTTAATAAACAGTATATTACTAAAGCCTTCAGTTATGTGTGGGGCAGCCATCTTAGATTTTGAGGGGACGGGGTTTGTGATACAGGGAGCATTCCAGTTGAAATTTTTGACTGGAAACTTCCCACTTCAAGTGAAGTCTCAGTCTGTTTTTTTACCCTAAAAATTAATTTGGGGTCTTTGCTTTCCCCTTGCATGGATGAGGCGTGCCTAAAAGTTATTCTGCTTTAAAATGCTATTACTGTTTCCAAACGATTTTCTACTTTTCTGATACTCTACCTCTTCCATTTATTTTTACAAAGTCTTCTAAAGTATTTTTTCACTTGGCGTCTTGGAAAGTACCCAAGCAGAATAATGTCAGTTTGTAATCAGTCCGTCCTTTGCGGTCACTCCTGTTGTAGAAAGAAATCAATATGTTTCTTCTGTTCTAATTAAGCTGCCCTTGAATCTGAAATGCCTCACCCTCAGCTGAGTTTGAGTGCTGCGGGACTGCTCGAGCCTGAGTGCCACATGAGTGAAGTTGTATACTTTGGGAAGTATTCAAGTGGTTTCTCTGTGGTTAGACAAGCCATTTGCAATATATCCAGCGCAGTTTTACCTTCCAGCTGGACTGACGCAGAAGAAAGAAGCTGAAGTTTTATGGATGAAATGCAGAGGCATTCCACTGCCATGAGCTCCTCCGAACGTTTGGAAAGGTACAAGCTCTGCAATAATTTGCAGTGTCAGTGTGGATGGCGGCCCAGTCGCTGCACGGCTTCCACTTCTCTCTGGATGCGCAGGGACCGAGTGCAGAGAAATCACAGGCTCAGTCTGCATATTGCAATCTCTCCAAACTTGATTAGATCAATTTAATGAAGAGCCCCATGCCCTGCTATTGATGTGGTATCATAGAAAGTACCCCGGACATGATTTGGGCCTGGGCTCTCATTAAAGCCAGTGTGCCAAACCGTTAGCTAAGATGCAGCATGTGGAAGTACTCAGGCTGTGTTAGGGCTACTCCCCTCTGAAGACCACCTAAACATCGCCGGAGAACGGCAATTACTGCAAAAGAGATAATCAAAGCTATGTGGGGTAGCACACATTTACTCGCCGCGACATCTCTGCCCTTTGGTGTGTACGTGTGTGTGTGTGTGTTGGTGTGTAAGTTTCATGAGGTCACAAATCGGCACACGAGACAGAATTACAGACCACAGTGTATAAGCCTGCTGTTTTCTCCCTTTTTCCCCCATTACCATAAAATTCCTTAAACTTAATGGACAGATATGAGAGTCAGAGCAATTTCCCTGTCCAACACTTGTCGAGAAAGCAAATAGTATTTCTTATAATGTCAAAAGAAAAAAAAACCTATGCTACCTGCTCAGCACCAGATGACAAACGGAACAAATGAGTGACGAGCTGTTGAACATAGTGGATCATTTAGCAGCTCGACCCGCATATTTCCCCTAACAGCTGGTGGATATCAAAACAGAGCTAAATGTTTCACTCATTCTTGAGTGGGTTTTGATTTTTACTCTTCAGTTATGAACATACATTTTAAAAGATCAAACTCTTGGTTAGTCAACCTTGTATCAGGCCAACGTCCTAGTGATTTTTTTTTTTTTTTTAATTAAATGTAGATGTCAACTCCGCCAGATTGAATATCTGACAGAGTTGACAAAATGTTACATTTTTGTAGTAGCAGTGAGCAGCCATTTAATTTTTAAAGTTGCTAAGAGTTCTCTTTATGCTAATCAAACACATACACATTTTTCTGACACACATATGATTCGAATGCTATTTAAGTTGGGTTTTTTTTTGTTTTGTTTTTTTTTTGAAAAACAGGAAGTTTCTAGCGCTTAAGCAGGATTTCCAACCTTATTTTAACCAGGAAGTGAGACAGGGGAGCTAATATTAAGGGACAGTCAAAAGAAACTGAACGATTAGCCTCATTTGAAACCAACTATATAATGAGTTTCATCATTACCATCAAATACAACCACTGAAGTAATGCTGCTGTAAATACCATAGCACCAAATGTGTATTAATCCACAGTTAAAAATAGTCCCTATAAATACTCAATTTACTCCTCCTTCAATAATATATTGCAAAAAATTAGAATTCCAGCTGTTTTAGGAAATTATTCAATTTCTTTGTGACATATTTTTTAAGACTTAGATCTTCAGTAGCTACGAATAAGTTCACAGATGAGAGCCACAGACTGAGAAGAGAAGTGAAACACAATGTTACTCTTTAAATTGTAAATTTAAAAAAAGTTTTAGAGCAGCTGATTTTCTGGGAAAAATTATAACTTTAGTCTGGAAGGTTTGGTATGATTTCCCTTTTCTTGCGTTTTAATGATACAGGATATTGC
>JAJHUR010083884.1:10000-26282 GCA_027495735.1 Lutjanus campechanus | reverse complement strand
CCATCTCATCTCCTTCATCCCTCAAACTCCTTCATCCCCCATCTCATCTCCTTCATCCCTCATCTCATTCCCTTCATCCATCAAACTCCTTCATCCCCCATCTCATCTCCTTCATTCCTCATCTCATCTCCTTCATCCCTCAAACTCCTTCATCCCCCATCTCATCTCCTTCATCCCTCAAACTCCTTCATCCCCCATCTCATCTCCTTCATTCCTCATCTCATCTCATCTCCTTCATCCCTCATCTCATCTCCTTCATCCTTCATCACATCTCATCTCCTTCATCCCTCATCTCATCTCATCTCCTTCATCCCTCACTCATCCCCTTCATCCTTCATCACATCTCATCTCCTTCATCCCTCATCTCATCTCATCTCATCTCCTTCATCCCTCACTCATCCCCTTCATCCTTCATCCCTCATCTCATCTCCTTCATCCCTCATCTCATCTCCTTCATCCCTCACTCATCCCCTTCATCCCTCATCTCTTCCCCTTCATCTCTCATCTCATCTCCTTCATCCCTCATCTCATCTCCTTCATCCCTCATCTCATCCCCTTCATCCCTCAAACTCCTCATCCCTCATCTCATCCCCTTCATCCCTCATCTCATCTTCTTCATCCTTCATCACATCTCATCTCCTTCATCCCTCATCTCATCTTCTTCATCCTTCATCTCATCTCATTTCCTTCATCCCTCACTCATCCCCTTCATCCTTCATCACATCTCATCCCCTTCATCCTTCATCTCATCTCCTTCATCCCTCAAACTCCTCATCCCTCATCTCATCCCCTTCATCCCTCATCTCATCTCCTTCATCCCTCAAACTCCTCATCCCTCATCTCATCTCCTTCATCCCTCAAACTCCTTCATCCCTCATCTCATCTCCTTCATCCCTCATCTCATCCACTTCATCCCTCAAACTCCTCATCCCTCATCTCATCCCCTTCATCCCTCATCTCATCTCCTTCATTCCTCATCTCATCTCCTTCATCCCTCAAACTCCTTCATCCCTCATCTCATCTCCTTCATCCCTCAAACTCCTTCATCCCCCATCTCATCTCCTTCATCCCTCATCTAATCCCCGTCATCCCTCATCTCATCCTCTTCATCCCTCATCTCATCTCCTTCATCCCTCATCTCATCTCCTTCATCCCTCAAACTCCTCATCCCTCATCTTATCCCCTTCATCCCTCATCTCATCTCCTTCATTCCTCATCTCATCTCCTTCATCCCTCAAACTCCTTCATCCCCCATCTCATCTCCTTCATCCCTCATCTCATCCCCTTCATCCCTCAAACTCCTTCATCCCCCATCTCATCTCCTTCATTCCTCATCTCATCTTCTTCATCCCTCAAACTCCTTCATCCCCCATCTCATCTCCTTCATCCCTCATCTCATCCCCTTCATCCCTCATCTCATCTCCTTCATCCCTCACTCATCCCCTTCATCCCTCATCTCATCCCCTTCATCCCTCATCTCATCTCCTTCATCCCTCAAACTCCTTCATCCCTCATCTCATCTCATCTCCTTAATCCCTTCAAGAGTATGAGTTGGATTTGAAACTAAAAAAAATATTACAGTTGTTTTGAAATTTAAGTTGCCTCAACTTTTTTTAAAGGTTTATTTTCTCGATGAGAGGAAATAAAAATGATGAGATGACCTCAGCCTGAATGTCTTTATGTCTCATTTATAAAATATCTCAGTCGTATATAAACATAAACGTGTGTTACTGATCATGTGTGTTGATGCAGCACCTACCTGAGACAAGGACTTCATGAATGGAGTGCTGATGTTACAGCTCCTCTGATTGGCCAGTCTGTCCTCAGAGTAACACTCAATCTGAATATCTGATTGGTCCTGTGGGGAGGGGGAGGAGCCACAGAGTCATGCTCGGTCATTGTAATCAAAAAGACATTGTGGAGGTTTCTGAACTGATCCAAAACAATAAACCTGAACACATTTTTCACTGCCACTGGACCCCCAACAGCACTTTAAGGGGACAGGTTTAGTGTCAACAGCAGCTGACCAGAGGAGACAAAAGTCCAAAAGAGGAAGAAACATTTATTCCATGAGGACACCTTGACTATGAGGCTGGAGAAGAGCAGGTTGGAGGAGGTGGAGATGTGGATGGTGGTTCCATAAGCATTTTCTCCTTGATTCTCCAGTCGGGCAAACACCACCATCCTCCTCCGCCCGGTCTCCACCACATACACCGAGTCGTCTGTCGCCCCCTGGTGGCTGCAGAGTGACCAGGAGGCCCAGTCCTTCGAGCTGCAGAACTGCCTGCAGGCGACACACGGGGACGGTGTCAGTGGACACATGATGATAAAACAGGTGTGTGTTTGTGAAGACTGAACGTTACTCACTGAACATTGATGAGGTCGGTGTGACTGTGGAGGACGAGGTCAGGGACACACGTGTCTTCCTGCTCACAGCCGTTCCAGAAGGGAAGCTACGGCAAGAGACGAGGATGATTTCATTTTCAGAACCCATGACAGAATAAAAAAATATATAAATGCATATAAACTGAGTCGGTTCATTGAGGTGTACATGTATGACAGATGCATGATGGTGATTGGTCAAATTTGCAGAAAAGAAGCAGAGTTTGGACAAAAGTGCAAGATGACACAGAATTCACAGGGACTGGTTGAATTTGACTGGGTAGAACTCAACACAAACTACCTGGATGTAAATACCATGACAACATCTCACCTCGGCCCTCAGGACACTCGGCCAGTCCGGGTCCAACACCGGCCCCTCGTCTGGGCTCTGCAGCCCCGTCTCCAGGACGACCACGATGGGACGTCCATAATCGGTCGTCTCCTGTTCAAAGAAACGTCAGCCAAAGTTTGAGTGATGCTTGTGTGTTTAGAGATTCTCACTAAATGGAAATCTTTGTGCGTTTGGGAGGGTTTGGTTCATTCTGACCTGGACGGAGAAGCTGAGACGCTGGCAGCTCTGACTCCCAGTCTGCAGAAACAGACTCCTGGGCTGCTGACGGTTGGATTCGTCCAGAAGAGCTCGAGGAGGAAAACGCCTCTCGTCCAGCAGCAGACTGTACCAAGCAGCTGAGAGGAGGAGGAGGAGGAGGAGGAGGAGGAGGAGGAGAGGAGGAGGGAGAGACAGGGTTTTAAAAATCCAGTCTGATCCAGCAAACACAACAATGAGACTGTAAACAGAGAGAGAGAGTTTACAGGTCTGTCAGGTGATATGAAATAAAGTGATGTCACCTGGCGACTTCATTAGTACAAACTTGTTACGTCTCCAAATGATTTCAGGGACTGTTTGAGAAGTTGGCAGAATAAAGTATGAATCAGTAAGTGTTTCCATTCACTATTGTTACGTGGACGGACTCAAGAGATTACGTAACCAGCAACAAGTCGCTCCAATACATCATTTTCCATCTTCACATTCACGGTGGGACCATTTCAAATACAAACTGCTGCTACCTGACGTCTCCTAAAAGTTTTTTAATTACACAGAAGACAAACAAAATGGCGTCATTCTGACCTGTTTCAGCCACAGTCGGTCATACTGACCCCACAGAAATCCTCAGTTACCTTTTGCACAGTTGGAGATGCATCTTGGTTGCTTAGCAACCATCACTGTCTCTGTGAATAAAACTTCACATGTGATTTTTTATTTCTCGATATTTACTGAATTTTTCCAAATTAATACAACAGACATACTTAAAGGTTTACAAACACATAAGAAAACAAAACCAACAAAACAAACAAACAGATGTTCTCATTTTCAGATCAACAAACTCATCAAACATCTTGGTTGGAGACTTTCAAGAGATTTAATAAAATGTCCTAATATTTAAAAAACCAGCTCTGTATTTTCCTCCTGGTATCATAAGTCAGTGTTTCAGAGGTTAAATAGTTAAACAGCAGTGAGCAGCTGTCGGTTCCTCTGAGCTCCTGCAGGCAGCTGCAGCAGTGTGACAGTCTGAACGCAGGTGAGAGGATAAATACCTGAGCACAGACCGGTGACAGAAATAATACTTCATACGAGCTCCTCTCACAATTTAAATTTAAATGTTTGGAATAATGTGTCTTCTTCTGGGTCACATTCAACACGAACGAACCAACGGCCACAACAATGAAATCAAATGAGTCCCTGTGAATTAGAACAAAGGTTCTTGTCATGTAGAACGTCTGTCTGCAGCTGCACTTACTGTCTGTGTGATGATTCACAGAGAAACTATGTTTCAGTCGATTCTGCAGTTTGACTGAAATATGATCTGTTGTGATTTTTGAATAATAATCACGTCTTCTGTGTTACTGATTAATAAACTGATGCTTCCTTGTCAGTTGTTGGACTGCAGAACTGGTTCTCATCTGGTTAACAACTGAAGTTGGGTTCTGATTTATGAGAGAACAGAGAGCTGAGGTCAGCTGCTTCGGTCCAGCTCGTGTTCGAGACGCCACGTCTGCACAAGAAGAAACAAACTCCAGATCAAATCTGAGAAAACCTGAAAACATCTAACAATCACAGGTTCTAAAGCAGAACCATTCTGTGGTGCTCCACCCAGAACCCTCTCTGGAGGATCTATCCAGAATGTTTACACTTTCTAAGGAGTTCCATCAAGAATCTACAGAACCTTAACATAACCTTTTTATATTTCAAAGATTTAATCTAGAACTCTCTGAATGGTTCTATCAAGCACCCTTATATATTCCAAGGGTTTTATCTAGAACCAACACACGTGGTTTATATTCCACAGGTTTGATCTAGAACACACCCAGGAGTTTCTACTGAGAACCTTTTTATATTCCAAGGATTTTATCTAGAACTCATGGACTGGGTTCCTTTAAGAACCCTTTTATATTTCAAAGGGATTTTTTCTAGAACACATCAAGGGGGTTCTACTGGGTTCTACCCTTTTATACTCCAAAGGTTTTACCTACAACTCACCCAGTGGGTTCTACTAAGACTCCTTTCATATTCCAACGGTTTCATCTAGAACTGACTCAGGGGGTTCTACTAAGAACCTTTTTGCATTCCAAGGATTTTATCTAGAACCCATTCTTATATTATGGTACAAAGAACCCTTGATGAAAGAGTTCCTGAAGGATTTCAACAATCCCTGAAGAACTCTTTCTTCCTAAAGGGGTTCTGTGGATGGAACTCGTTCTTCCTTTGATAAACTCTTTCTTGAAAAAAGGGTTCCACAGAAGCAAATGATTTAAAGTAGAACATCTGCCCTTCAGGAAGAACCTTTGTGGAACCCTTATTTCTAAGAGTGTGTAGTGTTGGCATGTGTGCACCTCTGCCTCTGTGTGTGTGTGTGTGCGTGTGCGTGTGTGTGTGTGTGTGTGTGTGTGTGTGTCTAATCCGGTCCAGATGATCGGGGTGAGGATGAGGAGCTGATGGAGAGAAAGAACAGATGAAGGTCTGAGGAGAAGCGACACGCTGTAACTGGAGTTAGCATGTTAGCATGTTAGCATGAGGGTTCCACGCAGCCACATCTGAAGACAATTACACAGAGACACGAAGCACCGCGAGGAACCTCTGCTGAGAGGGAACGTCCACAACAAGACGAACAAAGCACCCAAACATCTGGATGACTCTGACGCGCTCGTCACAAACGTCCACACAGCTGGAAGACGAGACAGATGTTCTCCTTCCAGACGAGGTTCTACCTGCTGCTGAGCAGCAACACGAGCTGCTGCTGCTTCACCGTAAATACGTCAGAGACAATCAGTCACCACAATCTTTTAGAGTGTAACTGTAGTTAGTGTCACATGTACTCTGATTACAGTTCAGTTAAAATATTTGACTGATTTTCAGTAAATCACATCTCACTGCAAGAAGTTAACACTGTAAAAACAAAGAAGCTGAAAAAACTTAACATTTCAAGGCAACTTAATTCAACAGATTTGAGTTTTGAGCCCAACAAAGTTTAACCAACTGAGAATGTTTTGTTGAGATAATTTTTAATTTAATTTTCAAGCATCCAAATTGTTCACAGTAAAAAAATTTAAAATATGATTTTTTGGGTGGTTTCGAAAACTCACAAGACTCGATTAAAGAAAAAAGTAAATGATCTCAACAAGAGATTAAAGGTCAGAAAAACTGGTTTATTCACTGTAAAACCAAAAGCTCACATTAATTTATTCTAATAAGTAACGAAAACTTCAACTTTAGTTTATTTAGTTTAGTTTAAGAGTGTTAACGTGTTGTAATGAGAGGTGTGAATGAAAATTCTGAGTTGCATTTACTGAAAATGTTTGAGTTGGTTTGACCAAATATTACTTATAACTGTAATCAAAATTCTTTCAAGTTTTAAGTTTGTCAATTCAAAAAACTGAGTATTTCTAACTTATCTGGTTTTACAAAGTTTCAAAACTTTGAGTTTGATTCAAAACTCGAAAATCTGGTGGAAACAGCTGCCTTTAAATGATGAGTTTTCTCAACTTTTTTGTTTTTACAGGACAGAACTGATTCATTTTAAGAATAAAATAAAATGATTTCATGTTCGGTAAAACTTAAAGTGAAAAGTGAAAGTTTTGAAGTTTTCGTGTGTGTTTAGGAGGGAGTGTCTGACCAGCTGAGTGAAATCATCTCCAACATGATCTCATGATCAAACATCACCATGAATAAACTCTGAATAAACTCAGATCAGCTTCTGTCACTGTCAACTTTGTTCCTTCTGCACAATGAGGTTTTTCACTTTGGGTTCATTTATGTGATTCTGACCCCGTTGGTCTGATTTCACACTTCATTGATGTCGATCCACAGAACGTGTGTAATGTTTTCCTCATCACAGTCACTGTTTACCACCATCACCAAGAAACAAGGACGGAGCCCGTTTTGACCTTTGCATGGAAACTAGAGAACAATGTTCAGGCGGGCGGAGCCGTGAGACCGAAAGAAGAGCAACGACCCAGGAGGGCTGCAAAGGAGTGAAAAACAAGGATCCATTTTTAAAGCTCAGTTTAGTTTTTACTCTAAACCAAGATTACATTTAAGTCTGAAACTACGGATCAGTGTTAACTTCAAACATCCACTTGAGGAGGTTTAACTCTTAAAATAGCTGCTTTTTTTAAGATGGAAGAGCAAAATAATTCTCTGCTGAGACGTTATGAGGATGCTAGCAATCTATGCTAGCTTGTCAACTTTTTAGCTAGCTAGCAAACAATATAACATTTATCCTTTTTAAGGTGCTAGCAAACACACAACATTTTTTTCTTTTTTAATGTTTTTCTTTTTTAGCTAGCTAGCGAACAATTTAACCTTTTTTTCGGCGAGCAGTATAAATTTTGACAAGAATTTAAAATGTACTTTTAGTTTTGCTGATTGAAAATTGTAGTTAACTGAAGTCACATTTTAATCTTTTGATTTGTTTTAGTCAGTAAAAGTAATTAATTTAATTTAAGTCTGTATTTTAGTCATAATTTTCTCAGACAGCAGTCAGATTCTTAAGATCCATAATTATTGGATGGAGACCAAAGTCCTGACTTGAATTCTCCTGATTAACATAATTCTCAATAGTAAAATTAACATTTAACAGCGATACTGATTTTTGGCCCAAAGTCAACCTGCTTGTTAAAATATGGCTGAACTGTGCAGTTACTTTAATAATAAATATTATTACCAACATCCGTCCTGCTCTTTGTCTTCGTCTTCGTCCTGGACTCCAGACTCAGACAGACGGTCACAGACATGCAGGTGACCTCCTTCCCTCCTCGCCGACAGTCTTTGTTAAAGATGTTGACCTTCTCGGGTTCAAAGGTCAGCCTGGCCTGAATCCGCACCACACCACGAGACCTGGAGGAGAAGGATGGATGGTATCAAACTGGTGGAACAACAGAGAGAACGCTGTCATTCACAGCACCGGGCTGTGAGCAGTGTGAGATGTCTGACCAGATGATGACAGCAGCTCCCAGCGCTCCCACTGCGAGGTCCACCAGCCCGTCTCCATTCACGTCCAAAACGCCGTGAAGACTTTGACCAAAGTACTGCAGCCCTGCAGAGAACCCTGCTGCAGACAGACGCTGCAGAGAGAACGTGAGAGAACAAACACAGAGATCATTTGTGTTCAGAATCTGTCTGTTTGACTGAGCTGCGTCAGCGTCTGTTACCTGTCTGTACTGGTGCTGGATGGTTTTCTCCTGCCCATAAAAGACGTAGACCGCCCCCTGGTGGTTGTCCTCCAGCGGTGCTCCCACCACCAACTCCCTGAATCCATCCCCGTTCATGTCGGGTATCTGGGCCAACGCAGAACCCAGCCGGGAGTTCTGAGAGTGGTTAGAAATGTCCAGCGCCCCCTGCAGGATGAGGGATGTCTGGAGGGAGACGTTAAGTTTAGTTTCTCTTTATTAACAGCATGCTGCAGTGTCCAGTCTGAACAAAGTTGTGTTTTATTTGCTGGTTTTGCTGAAAGATGTTGCAGCAGGATTCACAGGATCATGAGATCAAGTGAGAGTCCAGGATTTAAGTAAATCTAAACAAATACTGTGAGATTTGAGTCCATTTCTGAGCTGCAGAGTCAGACAGAATTCCAGATTCCTTAGATGGAGTGAGGACCGATCAACTGCTCTCCAATGGCCATTATATAAATTGTCATGCATGTTGGTCGGCCAGTGTCAGGCTCTCACACAGATGAAGCAGAGCCACAAGTCGATTGTAGAGGTGGTGGAAGAAATTGATTCTTAAATGCATCGCAATTCTCTCTGCAAAAACTAGGCAGTGTCTTTGTTTTGGTGAGGATGGCTGACATGAGAAAGTGCAGACGGATTGAATCTGACTGGCCCACGTTGGCTTAAAAGCATAAAATGTTGACGCATCAAGATAAATCGATAATTGTCGTAGGCCTCAGAATCAGAATCAAAACGAATCATGAGGTGTCAAGACATTCCCGTACCTGTGGTGTAACAGTGTAGATGTAAACCTTCCCTCTCTCCCAGCCCTGGCTGTAGAACATGGGTGCTGCCACCAGGAGGACGTCTGTATGTCCATCGTCGTCTATGTCCATCGATAACAACTCACTGCCGAAATACGAACCGATCTGGAAAAGAACAAGACAAAACAAGATCAGAACTACTGCACAACAAGTATCAATAACACAAGAAGAAGAAGTTTCTGACACAAATTATTACAACAGGCCAAATTTAAAAGAATCCTAAAGGCCTCTCTCCAGTTTTCTCTCATTGATGGTTCTTGGTATATAACTGGTTTTATTTCCGGTTCATGGAAGTCATGCATGACTAAACCGACCTTTGTTTAGCCTTATTTATTCGTCCGTAAAGGTTTGCCACAAATTGATTGAGTAAATGAGTCTCATCAGATCAGTGGTTGGTCCTGGTTGCCCGTTGCCAGGGGCAACAGTTGGGTCATCATGGAAACAGTCAGGATTCATATTAAGGTGCAATATGAAGATGCTTCATGCTTTGTGTGTGTGTTTGAGACCTGCTCTCCCAGCAGGGCCTGCAGGATGGTCAGGTTTCCGGTGTTCTTCAGGGTGAACACGATCACCTTGCCGGTGTGGTTGAACCTCGGAGCTCCGGCCACGTAGAGCTGAGAGCCGCGAGATGAAATGAGTGAACCCACAGAGTAACCTGAAATGGAAAAGAATAGATTGGAGGTGATACACCCCAAAATTTTAAACAGTCTCTCTTTTAATTCCCAGTTAATACAGCCTGAAGATAGTGCTGCGGGCCAGTCAATCAAACTGGGGGTCCAACACTTTGCCATCAGCTGTCTTAAAAATAAAAATACCCAAATTATTCTGGTGACCTCCCTGACCTCTTGTGCAGCACCACCATCAGGCCAAAGTTCCTGCTTTTACTCCACACAAGAAATATCAATATATCATTGAAGCTTCAACCACATTCAACCTTTTTGATTTCAGTCACTGTGTAATCTTTCCAATGGTTGTGGACATTTAGTCAAATGCTGTAACTTTCAAACTAATCAGGCTTCAAACTGAAAAAGACAAAAAACAGAAATATAATAAAAGAGACAAGAAGCAGCTGTATTATTTAACGTGTCAGTACCCAGATAGGCTCCATGGTTCTTCAGCTCCTCTGGAAACTCGTGCTTGTAAGACGATTTTGGTGGAACAACTTTTCCATGTTTGGTTTCCTTCAGGACGGCTCCGTTCCAGTCGTAGGCTCCCACCGCCCCGAGCAGAACCCCATCCTGAAGAGAGAACTTGGATTTTAAAGGAGATCACTGGAACAAAATGAGCCTAAAGTATCACAGACAGGATAACATCTCAGTGTTCAAGTGTTTATTATTACTGAATGAATCCGTCAGATATTTTGGTGCCTATATGATCACATATGTGGACTGGAAATGAAATCGTAATCTGTAAAGTAAGAAGTATAAAGTTGCATTAAATGGAAATACTCACATAAAGTAGAAGCACCTACGTTTTGTACTTAAATAAATAACTGTACTGTGTATCCGCCCGGTGAAGAACTTTTATGAGGATGAATTGAGCTCACTCATGGTGCAAACTGATCAAACTATAAATCAGGTTGAATGTTGACAGCAGGACGGTTATACACCATGACTCAGATACAAAACTCGACCTTAAAGTTGAGTCAAGTCTCTCCTGGAACTCAGGTCATAAACAAGTCAAATATCAGTCCCATGATCGAAAACAGTCTGAGCACTGAAGCACCAAATCTGAACTCCGATCAGAGGCTGTTGTTGATTGGAAACTTTTGATCCTGATTGGAATCAGGACTCGTTCAGTGTAACCAGCTGGCGTAAGTCTCGTTGAGTTTGTTCCTCTTTGGGTTTGAGCAGGAGGTTCAGTTTTTATCATCATAAAGGAGAATAACTAAAGTGTGATGTCTGGTTGGTTTCGGCTCTCTGGATTGTCACAGTCACATGACTTGGACTTGATGACTCGAGTCACAAATTTGAAGACTTACGACTCAACTTGACAAAATCAAAAAAGACTGAAAACTGGACTCGTGACTTGACTTGGACTTGAGCCTTTTGACTTGAAAATACTTGATACTTTCCTCCAAGTCCAAAGAAGTGCAAACTCACAAATCAGTTCATCTCTCTTCATTTCCTGAAACAACTACCATTAACCTGATTCATTCTCAGCAAGTCGACACTTAATTCACCAAAACCACTTTGTTTGAACCAATCAGGCAGCAGAGAACCACAAAGAACCATGAAGAACAAACGTTACGTTACTGAGGTCCAAAGATCATTTAGTTCATCTACAAAAACTACAAGGTGGTCAACAAAAAATCAGCTGCAGTCTGAAACATTACAGAAGGAGAAACAACCACTTCAGTCAACATTTGAAGTTACACAAAGAACTGCAACTTTAGGTGAATATTAACATAATTAGCAAGCTAATTCTCTGCTAAACCCAAAGTCTCACAGTGAACATCAGCGCAATGCAACCAGTCTTCAAGGCAAGATAGTGAATTAGTATATTTCCTGAAACATCAAACTGTCCCTTTAAAAGTAAGTTAAAGAGCCTGTTGAGGTCTCAGTTTGATTCTGGTGTCACCTCATCACCAGGGATCAGGGGAGGAGACTGCAGCAAAGTTCTGCTGGTTTTGGCAGAATTTTTGGTGAAAAAAAGAAAGAAAGTAAAATAATCAGAATCAGAATCATCCTTAAACTCAGTCGCACCGTCTCCCAACACGTGTGCACAGTCAGTCGCACACTCAGATGAACTCTGGCAGTCCTAAAGTGCAGATATGAAAGTTATTAAAGCGTTGAGTCATCGTCTCTACGGGCCACTGAGTCGAGGACCACAGTGAATGACCAAATCCTTGGCGACAGCAGCGCCACAAAGCATCCAGCAGGTCTGCAGGATCTGAGCTGCACATAGACTGCCTCTGGATGTGCACATTCACTGTTAAATGTCAAAACGCTGCTTTTGTAATCCAGTAGGAGGAAGAAGAAGAAGAAGAAGAAGAAGAAGAAGAAGTGGAGGAGGAGGAGGAGGAGGAGGAGGATGATGATGACTCGGTCACAGGTGATACTGTGTCGTCTGTTTTCCACATCAGTCTGACTCCAACCTGATTTCACATTTTTACCTTTTAATCCTGAAACTGAAGATCAGGAAACACTTTACATATTTGTCTGTGTATGTGATGCTTTAAAAGAATCCTAAAGACCTCTCTCCAATTTTTTCTCATCGATGGTTTTGTTTTGTCTTTTCTTGGTTTACTGGCTCCTGGTATATAACTGGTTTTATTTCTGGTTCACAAAAGTCATGCATGACTAAACTGGCCTTTGTTTAACCTTATTTATTTGTCTGTAAAGGTTTGTCACTAAATTATTGAGTAAATGAGTCTCATGATTGTTAATAAGTGCATGTGTGTGTCTGTGTGTGTGTGTGTTAAAGTCGGTTCTCCTGACTGTTCCTCCTGCATGTATTAATGTGTGTGAGTGTTTTGTTGGCAGCTTTACGTTCAGGAAAACCATCTGCTCTGTGTTACACATAGAAAGTTTCCACGACACCGTCTTCACTCCCTGACGTTGGAATTCAAGTCAAATATGATTTTTCCCTGGACGAGAAACAACAGAAATATTTCTAGAAGCTTCCTTTTCTGCAGCTTGAGACGTCTGTCAGGACCAGGAGCCGAGCGATGCTGCCGGTTTAAAGATGACACTGATACCAGAAGTCCAGTTTGATCTTCTGTGTTTCTGTTGGAATCACAATCGATTAAATAAACGATTCTGCTTCTGTGTGCTGCTGATTTTATTGGATCATGATTAGCTTTGCTGGAGAAAACTGGAGGAAAATTCATAACATCAACCAGAAACTTTAACCTGCTGAATTTCTACAAAAGTATCGATAAGGATCGGGAATAATTCAGGGAAAATTGTAACCTTTTTTATTGAGGTTGGACTGATCTTTGGAAATCAAAATCCAAAACCCTTTCAACAAAACTACTTTTTATTTGTCTTTATTAAATTTTAGTGCCACTATGATCACAAGTGAGAAGTGACTGATCCAAACAAGAGTCAAGTCTGGGAGTGAAAGAAGGCCAGTACAGTCCAGCATCTGTACCACTGAAAGATTCAATGTTGTAATTGATGCTTTCACAGTATCCATGGTAACCTCTGTGTGACGAGTTGTTTCCATAGATGCTTCTCGCTGACGTAACAACTAAGACTACGCCCGTAGCTGCCAGTCGTCCCTCCCAGGACGCTGATTGGCTGCACCACTTTAGGTGCAGACATAAACGGATAACTTGAAGCCTGGTGAGATGGATTCTTGCATGATCTCACAAACTCAGCTGCCTCACAGGAATAAGAGAACCCCACTGCCCCTCTAAAACTGCTCAGTAACTGAAAAATCAAGGCCATGGAGTTTTGGCAGGAGGTTGTTACTCTCCAAGGTAAAATGACAACATGGGGAAGTGATCATCGCCTGCAAGGACGAACGCCACATCCACACACATCTTCGCTCCACTCACAGTTCACCGAGCTTGAACTCCATACAAAGTGAAGTCACAACTCGTCAGTCCCTCCAGGAAGCTGCAATGCTGTGATCGCAACAATCAATGCAAGTAAAGCAACCAGTCATCATAGCTTTCTGCTGTTCCATCAATCACAGCAGTCCCCCGCGCAAACATCATACCTGTGTTTCAATGAACCAGCTCAATGTTTCATATTTTTTGTATTATTTTATTTTGTCACAGGTTCTGAGAAGAACACACGGTCTCTCATCGTTATGGACATTTATCAAAGCTCTGTACGCCTTTATATATTATATATTCTGTCATTTTGTGCTTGTTTGAGTTTGAGCTCCAAAAAGATTCTTCCTCTTTGTGAAGGTGAACTTCTTCATTTACAAATAAAGCAGTTTCTGTTACTCAGAACACTCAGAACAAAATGCAGTATTATTCTTATCAGAACAAGTTGCCTTTCATTTTTAATGAATTGAAAAAACAAACTTTTTAGAAAAGCTGCGGTGAAATCAGGAATTTTAGGCCGCAACAATCCCACAAATTCCTGGAGGGGCTGGTTTATCTGACATGTTAACGGTGCAGGTGCACATCTTTACTTCCTAATCACACAAAAAGTCCAGAAGGGTATGTTTG
Source organism: Lutjanus campechanus (assembly GCA_027495735.1). Lineage (NCBI taxonomy): Eukaryota > Metazoa > Chordata > Actinopteri > Lutjaniformes > Lutjanidae > Lutjanus > Lutjanus campechanus. Next base: position 12,239 of record JAJHUR010083884.1, on the reverse strand, counting down.
ATTTATTGTTCCCCTACCATAATTTTTTTCCCAAACAAACCAACACTAAATGTTTTGTTTTGATTGAAAAAAGACTTTGAAATTATATTCCATACATGATGTTTGTTCTATAACATACTGGTATTAAAAAATTAAATGCATGTTTTCAGTGATGCATGAAGCTGAAAGTGATCAAATCCAAAACAGCAGTGAGACAGAAAGTCTGACTCGTCGTCATGAGCAACTGTACTAACATGAACACGGAGGATCTCTGTAAACTGGATTAATCGAGCTCAGTATGATGAAATAAATAAGACTGTGAGCTACTCACTTTGACTAGATGTGAGGAGAAACCAGCCTGAGCCATCTGCAGACCAAACCCTCGACCCTGACTGCTGGTTCCTGCAAATCAGAAACACAGAACACATCCTGTCACTTTTACATTTTAATAAAAGCCAGTTAAAGATATTTTAAGCATCAGCTGTCATCACTGTGAATCAGCAGCCCACATTACAGCTCTCGTCTTTCTTTTGGTTTGTCGGTCTTAACTGCTGAGTCCCAGCAGATCTCAGCAGCTGACAGTGATGGAACAAGTACTCAGATCTTTTCTTTAAGTGAAAGTGTAGAAATACTCCTGTTACAGCTAAAAGATCTGCAAATAAAACCTTACTTAAGCAAAAGTAGATAACAGTTAGCATCAAAATATAAAGTTACAAGAGTTTCTTGGTGGACAGATTGCTTTACTTGTTCCAGAAGTAACAACTAACTGCTGCTAACTGTGGATGCTAACTGTTTTAGTTGCTGTTTGCGAGTTTGCTCAGTTAGCTGTACAGTTAGCAGTCCTATTAGCTCAACCTCACCAATGGGTCCTCCCACCCTGGGCCTGAAAACCTCCATCTTCCAGACCTCCTGTACCAGAGGCGTAAACAGAAACACTCCCTCTGTGCTCCAAGCTCTCAGTCCGAGCAGCTGATAGGACTGCTAGCTGCACAGCTAACTGAGCTAATTCGCTAATGACAGCTATATTTAGTAACATTGAGACATTGAGAACTTATTTATTTATTTATTTATTTATTTTGGCCACTTGGGGGCAGCGCCACAAGCTAAAAACGCTAATAACATAACAGCCCATCACCACGTCCAGCAGACAGAGCAAGAGTGATGTTTTTGTCCTTCTAAGGAACTCCAACATTCCCTCTCTTTCAGCTCTGGTTTTGGTCTCCACCAACTCCTGAGGGAAATATCTGCCTCTTTAGCCACTAAGTGCTCCACTATATTCAACAGCTGGTTCTAACTGTGTCTGTCTGCTGTTTGCTGCTGAGCAGGTGGTGCACAGAGGGTTTATCAGAAAACAGATGCTGCTGGAAACAAGGCTGACGAAAGCACAAATGTCAGAACCAAAGCATAAAGATCTTAAAGATCCCTACATGCTCTGCAGAGCTGAGGGGAACTATGTGATATGATCTACTGATAATAACATTACATAAACTTTTTAGCCATAAAAATCTGTTTAGTTAAGTGTTTAAAAATCACCAAATGCAGACATTTAACCAACCAACAAAGATGCTGCCTGTCAGCTGACCTTCCAGAGTGAAAATCCTCTCTCCCAGCGCATCCACGATATCCTTGAGCGCCGACTCATCTGTCACATTGAAAAAGTGTTTCTCATCTGGGTCGCTCGCAATGAACTTGATCTCCTTCAGAAAAGCCTCAGGGTTGATCCCCCGGCGGTTGTAATAACCCAGAACCTGGACACAGAGGACACACTCAGGACAAAGAGACTTAAACATCCAGAGACAGGAAACAGTGGTTTTGATGGACATGAAAGGGAGAACAGGAAGTAAATGTGTCACTAATGAAGGAAAGTCCAATCTCTCAGGAACAGGAAGTTGAATCAGGACTAAACTGGCAGATTTCTGCAGGTTTAAGATCATCATGAATGCAATTTAAGACTTATTTCATGTCCATACCAGGAAAAACGTACATGTGCAGTTTGCATTGGTGGTTATTGATTGAATGTTAGTTTCAGTTTGTAGTTGTTACAGAGTGATCAGTACATTTTTTTCTAAAAACACACTTAAAGGTGAGACGAAACCAAACAACTTTAAAAACCTTTCAAATCATATTTAAGACATTTTAAGGATCTGCAGAGACCCTGGACTGGGAGTACAGCAGGGTCAGCAGGGTATTCGGGGGGTTGAAGGTGAAGAGGGACAGACTCACAGCGATGGCATACATGGTGATGTTGTCTCTCTCGCTG
>JAJHUR010083884.1:0-5000 GCA_027495735.1 Lutjanus campechanus | reverse complement strand
TCAGGGGGACATTTGAGTTTCAGAGACTTTCAGTGACTTTTAAAGACCAAAAATAACGACAGTATCAGTTCACCGCTTGAATTCTTCAGATAGAAAACAGAATAAGTCTAAACTAATATTCATCAGTTTTCTGTCATACATTTATTTTCGCAATGCCTCTAAAACTTTTGCCATCATAGTTTTTACACGCTGAGCAAAGCCAGAGTTCTGATAATGTTTTGATCATGTAAAGGAAAAAAAGAAATCAGGAGAATTGTGATTCCACGAGGAAAATCAGGAGGGTGGGCAAGTATGCAGTGAAGATGACCTTTGACCTTTTGGTCCAGTAGGTGTCCTCAGTGTGCTCTCACCTGTCTTCACCTGTGCACCTGCTCCTCATTCCCTCATTAACAGCCTCAGTAGACTTTGTTGCTCTCTGCCTGTCAGCATGTGTCCCTCTTCTCCTGTTTTTCCTTCTTGTTTCAGTCCAGCGTTTGTTCTTTATTTAGTAAAACTCAAACTAACAAAGCCAGTGACCAGAGTCACATCCCATCATCATCCAGCACTTCATATTTAACCATCATCACCACATGCAGTCTCATCTTCAGTTAATCCTCACAAGCTTCCTCTGTAAACTTTGTGTCTTTGCTCTTTATGCTCCAAATTTCCAGATAATCTCAAATATTTTTCTAAAAGTGCCAAATTATATAAAACTACAGAGCAGGGGGCGGAGGTTTAGCTCAGTTGGTAGAGCGTCCGCCCCATGTATGGAGGCTGTAGTTCTCTGCAGCGGCCGCTGGTTCGACTCCCGCCTTCGGCCCTTTGCTGCGTGTCGTCCCCTCTCTCTCTACCCCCTTTCCTGTCCACTCTTCAGGCTGTCCTATCAAATAAAGGCAAAATGGCCAAAAAAATAACTTTAAAAAAAAACAAAAAAACAACAACTACAGAGCAGGTAACTGTAAACACCTGTAAACACATTTTCTCCTTTATTCTTGGAGATTTGCTGCTTTTCTGTTTCATATCAGAAACTGAAAACTGTGAACGTAAAGATGTTAAATGTGCATATTCATCTAATGAAAATCTGCAGGTACAAACTGAAGCTGTGGCTGTCAAAAGTCAAATGTGGGCAGAAAAACGTCACTTCAACATTAATCAATATTTTAATGAACATAATTTAAAAACTGCACACGTTTGCAGTTTGACCTTCACAGCTGTGAGGATGAGAGTTTATTGTGATCATGAAGTGATATTTATGAAACTAATGAAACTCATTAAAACAAGTCATTAATGTTTTCAAAGTCACAACACTGAGCTGAGACAGATTTCATATTCTCTTCTTTTTATAGTGTTTACGCCTGATTGGTGAGTTTGCAGTTGTTGTGTTTTAAAGGCGGAGCTTCATCCATCATTTCAGATTTCTGTGTGTGAGGCTGAGAATGTGCTGATAGTCGTGCAGATCTCAGCTGAGCTTTTCCTCCTTTTGTGTCAGGTTTCACAAACTGAGTCATATTTTTAATTTTCATACATAAGCGATCGTAAAGAACCGTAACACAGTGACAGGACAGGTGTTGTTCTTTTGCAGTGGTAGAGAGAAATCACTTAAAGATGAGGGTCTGCCCAAGCAAAGTAAATTATTAGAGGCTTGTCCTTTAAGTTTTAAATTTATTTAAACAGGAATTATGTCAAGTTGTGCATTACTGCCACAAATTTACTCAGAAAAAAACAATTAAACAAGTCTGAGGACAAAAAGTTGCAGAAACTCAGTGAAATCAGTAAAATTATAAAGCTGGTATAAATTAAGTCAAAGGCATTATTTAATTTAAATGAGGATAATGTTTGTATTTACAGTGTGTGATATATTTCTGCTGCTGGTCAGGACGTCTTTGTTCTGAAAAACTGAAACTCACTCGCTTGTTTGCATCACTTCAGAACTCAGAATGTTGGAGTAACAGTGGAAAATAAGACACATGTAAATTTGTGAGTGGAGTATAGATATCTGGAGTAATAATCTTTAATGATGAACTTTCCTCTCTCTCTCTCTCTCTCTCTCTCTCTCTGGGGTCAGCTCTGGTTTCATGGTTTCAGCAGCAGCTGCGGTGGCGATCAGCGGCGGTCGTGTTAAACGCAGATCGTGCTGCTGTGGTGTCACACAGCGAGCAGGTTGTTAGCGTTAAACACCACCACATGTGGCTGGACGGACGGCGGTTTCTGGGAAAAGGGGCTGAGTCACATACCAGAGGAGATGCCATAGTAGAGCGCTAACCTCCAATCTGCTAATGCGTCTCCATCCACATCAAACGGGCGGAGAGCAGCTCTGACAAACCACATCCCAAACAGACAGAGTCCACATCCTGCAGCCTGCAGCAGCAGACAGAGACCTGCCTCTGATCCACTGACATCACTCCATCAAACTCATCATTTCCTCTTATTTGTTTTTTCATTACTTCATTTCCTGCATTGCCTACAGTCCCTTTAATTATCCCTGTAAGGGGGTCGAGGCCTGCAGGTTTTATATAAAGATGAGAAAAGACAACTTATTATTTTTTATTCTTCCCCTAAAAACGAGAATTGTCTCTTAAAGGAAAACTAATGTTGGTTAATTTCCTGCTGCTGTAGGTGGAGACACTGGTCTTTATGTGTCCAACCCCTCACAAGATTTAAAACACAGCTAGCAGCAGTTAGCAGCTAACTCAAAGAAGAACAGCAACCAAAAATATCTGCAAAACTGAGAAGACACCCAAGTCTCTAATATAGGTGTCTGAAAGAACTTTATTAATGTGAAGGTATTTATTTTTAATTTAAGTCATCCAAAGAAATCAAGATGTGCATTTGCATCCATGATGCTGGTATAAAAGGGTTTTAGTCTGGCTCATTTTTCTCTTAGTTTTGGATGTTGTAACAATAATCAGGTGACTTTCGTCATCACGGTGACCTTCATCATGGTTGTTGTCATAGAAACAGCCACAGTTTGGTAGGTTTTGGCAAGTGGACGTTTGTTTCAAGCGGCATCGTATCGTCCACTATCTACGTTTTCAAAGTCTGCAGGAAACGAGAACAACATCTGAGCTGCAACCTACACGTTGAAAAAGGCAAATTAGCACGTGGGACGCTAACGCTACGTACGTAAATAAGCTAACGGCATAAAAGATCGAACAAGACGAAAACAACATAAAAGACATAAAAGATCAATGGACCAATAGACAGACAGATGGATCAATACGCAGATCAGACCTTTACTTTTGCAGTAACAAGTTCCTCGTCGATACTATTTTGTAGCAGCATCACCGCTGCATCCTGGGCTTAGCTCTGCCCAAGACGTCTGTGATTGGTTTAAAGAGTGTTTTTCCTTTACAGCAGGATGTGCAGGTGTGGAACCAGTTCCTCTGCAGAGACGGTTTAGACAACAACACTACTTGGTTTGGTTTTTAAAGATTCATAGTTTGGGTGAAAATAAGTACAGTAGTTATGTTAAGTTACCTGCTAAAGTTCAAATAAATTGACGTTGGTTCGGTTTCAGGTGGTTTCTACATGTGGGCTTAAAAAGTCAGTACAAACTAAACGTGAAATAACGTGCAGAAAGTGTTCCAGGTGTTGTGATAACACACAGAATGACTGAAGACACGTCACAATGACTGAACTGTCGCACAATCGTCTTTTGTTTGTCTTATGAGAAATAAATGAGATTCTCATTGTGAGCTCACTGAAGTCTCACCTGGTTCCACTGAGACAAATTTAAGATCTCATTCAAGACTCACTGTCGTCTCAAGAGCTGATTATTTAGGACAAATTTAAGATTTTTAATTTGGCTCAAATTCGTCTCAAGCTGAGACGAGAAAGAAACTTTTCTCAGGAGCCAAATTTGGCCGAAGATGTCAAAAATGCCAAAAGTCTACAAAGCAATGAGGGACATCACAGTGGTCCACTTCCTTTATACTGTACAGTCTATGGGAAAGTCCCAAAGCCGTCCAAACACACACACACACACACACACACACACACACACACACACACACACACAGATCCCAGCATGAGGGCTGACAGGCTACACAAACAGTCGTCTCTGTAAACACGTTCCGCCAGAGGTTTGACCTCTGAGGTCAACACAGGTCAACGGGTTTGACCTCCAACACACACACACACACACACACACACACACACACACAGCTCAGCGTGGAGGTCCACTTTAGTTTTCCGTAAGTTTATTTTCTTTTTCTTCATGTGGCTGTTTTCCAGCACTGACAGACAGAAAGTGTAACTCTGAGGAATGTAAATATCATTTAAATGAAGCTGAGCCCACATGGGCAGCTTCAGAGGAGGATTTGATATAAAAGTTCCTTGTTGTAACTTTAAATAAATTGCATTAATACATAAATGGCTCCCGGCTGTCACATTCAGCTGCTGTTCACAGTTTCCTGTCTCTCTACTAGAAATATATCTTTAAATGTCATCACAACTAAAAACTAATAAGTATGGGGGTCAAAGGTCACAAATAAATCACATTCCTGAGAAAAATCATGGATGAAAAGCGACAGAGGTCGAGGTTTATTCCACCGCAGTGAGTCTGTCTCAATAACAACCTCAGTCAAAACACCTGAGATGTAAATGTCACCAGGCTGTGCAGAAAAACAACTGTGCAGAATAACGACGTCAAATCCCCCCTTTAAAAACACACACACACACACACACACACACACACACACGCTCAGAGAGGAGTGATGGGCTTCCCAGAGGGAGGCTGGGGAATAACAAACCGCAACACATAGTTTCCAGATCCGCCGCTCTGCCTCGGGATGCAGGAGAAGCCGGTCGTGAGACAAACGCAAATACTTTCCACTTATTTACCTGCGACTTCAAAGGCCGAGAGATTTTGTAATCCTGGAAGACTGCGAGGTATCCATCACGGCTGAAATGTTTCCTGATCAAAAACAGAAGCAGGAATGTTGCACAATCTCACCTGCGACCGCAGACAGACGATAAAAAGACAACAAGAGCACAGCCGGAGATTCTCAGACTCACTGCTT
>JAJHUR010083881.1:0-18193 GCA_027495735.1 Lutjanus campechanus | reverse complement strand
AAAAAAGATTTCAGCTAGCTGACTGGCGCTAGCTAGCTGCAAACTGTTACCTCCTCATAAACTACCAACCGTTAAGTAGTAACCGTTTCTTTTGTTTTTAATGCAGCAGTTCCCACACAAACATGAACAATTTTAAAACTTAACTTTGATAGTGTCCTTTCAGCACTGTCATTGCGCTAAATAAGTTTATTGAAGTCTGTTTAATGTCAGCGTTTATTCACCTGTTTCTGTTGTGACGAAACAATCGTCCATGGAGGTCGTTGCACTTACTTGCTTAAATACCACGAAAGTTGTAGCTACCTTTTACGAGTTGTATTTTGAAAGATTACCGCCGGTGTTTTCCGGTGTCCTAAACGAACTAACCCAAAGCGTCTACGGACCAATGACAATTCGAGTTTCGCGGGGATACGTCCTACGTCATATTTGTGCTCCAAAACGACTTGGCTGCATTTCGTGGGAGAGAAAAGGGGGCTTCGTGTGCTCTTCACATGCCGTTGCCTCTTTATCGGTGTGGTAAAATACCGTCAAATGAAAGCAAGTGTCTGTTCTGGTGGGGGGATTAAGCATCCGAAACCAACCGGCTCTGTCTGCGGGAAATAGGGAATGAACGACGAGACAGCATCGGACAGCTGGAAGAGAAATTCCGGGTGCTCCAGGTGAAGCTGCACAGATGCTAAGCTAACGTAGCACAGCGACTAACTGGGGGACAGTCTGCTTATTAGTTAGATCGTTTTATTAATGGGTGTATCTTTAGTGTTCGCCACATCAAAAGCCATGGTTTATTTACGATTAACTGACCGACATTTTGTTTGTGTAAACTTTACTCAGATAGCTTCTAGACGAGGTGCCAGATGTGTTACTGAAAATGATCCAGTTTCCAGCCTTAGTTTGCTGTTACTGATTAAACGTCCATCAAGGTTGTATGATCTTTCTATCATTAATTGAAGTAAATATTTTCTATTGTTTTAATTCCACTTGTTGATAATAGTGTATTTACTGATTTGCAGCTGGTTGTGCCTATAGACCTGCACCTGCTATTTGGGCACATGTAGACCAGTTTGCAGCAATACAGAATTTCCCTTGGAGTTTGTTTTTTGATTGTTTATTGAATGTTTAAAGGTAAAAATACGTCTTCACAGTAACTCAGTAGTCAAACAAGGGTCACTATAAACTAATTCGATCAAAACAACCAAGCCTGTTTCTTTCCTTGTTGTTTCAACTTTTAAAAAATTGTGATACAAACCACTCGAGGACCCCTGTTAGTCCCCGGATCCCAGTGTGAAAACCAATGCCCTACAGAAAACATGCACAGATTTCAAGCACAAGTATGAAATAAATAAATAAATGCAACTTTAAAGTGCAGTGCAGAGAAGTGTTTCTGTTAATGTGCTCATCCTCACTGATTAATAGTTAAAATAACAGAAACACGTGACCGCGTAACACGATACAATTCAGCAACACTACAACTTACAGCCTCCAAAATAATTGATTCTGCACTTATCCAAAACAGATTAAACAAAACCTGATCATTGTAACATTCATGGTGGGAGGATTTATTGCAGGGCTCTTGTGTTATACCACATTGGTTTTAGTTATATGTACCTAATAAATTGGCAGTTAAAATGAAAGTGCTGTCATGCAGATATGGCCACAAAAATTTCCTCATTCACCATCATATTTTAGGCATGTTAGCATGTTTCTTTGTTCGAAAATGACTGCAAATCTAATCTGAAACCATTTCTAACTAGATTTAAGCGTAAGTTATGTACAGAATGAACAGCAGGTTGCTGGCAAATATAATAATATATGGGTTGTAGTATGCATGCAATAATGTTTTTTTTTACGTGTCTTTTCTTTGTTTTGATATCAGTCATCAGGTGCCCTCCTCTCGTGAGCATCAGCGATTTAAACCGTAACAGTCAACCCCTAGTCTTTAATGCTATTTGACAATGTTTTCTCATAGGATCTTTAATATACTTTATCTTTTGCATAACAAAATTGTCTAATCATACTTGCAAAGTTATTGTTTGTGTGAACTCATCTAAAATAAGTCTTCATGGTGTAGTCATATCATGCTGATGGTGATTTTATTTGCTTAAGTTCTAAAATTATCCACTGGTAAGATTTGGGTTGCATCAATATAAAGGGGGAGTGTAAAACAGAATTGTTTTGTATTGGGGTAGTGGCTTGGCTGGCTCAAAACCTTGAGTAAATTGGGTTAAGCAACCCTTTAATTAAGTTGGCCTCGATCTAGTGCAGTAATGATTGTACTCAGTAGAAAGAATGTTAAAAGATTATCATTGCAAACAAAAGAACAAGAACATATTTATGAATTAATTATGTAATTATCTTTAAATGTTTTGTAAAAAGAATGAATAACATAATTTAGTGAAGCTTTGTAAATGAATCAACAGTTGCTTGACAGTCTCTCATAGCAGGTTTGTTCTTTTGTGGTTTAGTATTGAGCAAATGCTGGCTGTGAATCCCGGGAAGACGCCCATCAGTCTGCTGCAGGAGTATGGAACGCGGATAGGCAAGACCCCAGTGTACGACCTGCTGAAGGCCGAGGGACAGGCCCACCAGCCCAACTTCACGTTCCGCGTCTCCGTCGGAGAGATCAGCTGCACCGGCCAAGGGCCCAGCAAGAAGGCGGCCAAGCACAAAGCAGCCGAGGCTGCTCTGAAGATGCTCAAGGGAGGCCTCGGAGGTCCCGCCGGAGTTGGTGTTGGAGTAGACGGGTTTATTGCGGTCGACGTGTCTACTGATGGAGACGGGTCAGTTTCCTGTTCAGGTTTTTCATTGCTTTACACTCTGACTCCAAAGGTGAAATGACACAAAGGCAGCTGATCACATTTGAGATAATGGTGTTTTATTGGATCTTCTGCACAGCTCCCAGTCAGAGATGAAGACCTCAGGCACTTCTCAGCAGTCTGAATGCAACCCTGTAGGCGCCCTGCAGGTGAATAAACCAAGATGTCTGCTGTAGTTTAAGGGTTTTTTTTTTTTTTTTTGCTGTTTGACTTATCTGTTAATAAATGCTGTCATTGTGCAATCAGTGCTTCACAGTTTTGTATTATTAACATCATCTGCACAGTTTACAGGTGCATGGCTTTTGTTTTAAGAATTCCTTTGTGTACCTTTCTTCCAGGAACTGGTGGTGCAGAAAGGATGGCGTTTACCAGAGTACACAGTCACCCAGGAGTCTGGTCCAGCACACCGCAAAGAGTTCACCATGACCTGCAGAGTCGAGAGATTTGTCGAGATTGGTAAAGCACATAATGTTGCATTCTTAGGGATTATCATGTGTGTATTTACAGGTTTTGTCTCTGGCGTAGATCAAATCCACCTTTTGTGGCTGTGCTCATAAATACAAAGAAGTAACATTTAAGCACTAATGCTACTAATGAAATAATGCCAATAGAAAACAGCTCACTGAAACAGAAGAAATCACGTGTTGCATTTTACAGAGTGGCAAACTAAGTTCTGACCTTCACTGACCAACAGTCCAACTTGTGATAAGACCAATTAATTGATCAGCCAATATAGTTGTGTTTCTGCAAGACAAAAAAGTTATTTTGAGGCCTGTGCTATAACTCTCACACATCCTGCTGTAAATGTTGACCTAAATTTTCATAATCATCTTCGTCTTTTTTAAGCATTAACAGGTTTCTCCCATTTTAAATGACAGTAAATCTAATCAAAATATTTTACTGGCTATTGTTAGATATACATTATGTTATCAGCGTTTCCCCCAACAAAGTTGTTAGGCCCGTTAGCAAGTATCTTTTCACGGGCACCAGCAGCCAAAAGTCTTTTTTTCAACTGGGGCCTGGTGGGCCAGCCGCAGACTGACGGCAGCATTAAGGAGGCACCCTGTGAAAACGTAGTCACACCCAGAAATGCAGAATTGAGAATTTTAAAAACCCATAACACACATTTCACAGGGACTTACATTAAGGGAGTCCTAAAAGCTGACAGGAGATTTGAAAATATTACTACATGATGTGTTGTTATATATAACTAATTAATCTAACAGCCATTTTAAAACTATAGGATAGTTTTACAGAGAATCTAACAACGTACAGTCTTGTACAATGGTGTGTTTTCAACAATGACAAAATGAATTAAATCGCTTTTATTTTCTTGGCTTGCCCCACTCTAACTGTTTTTTTTAAAAATATCCTAAGAATACGGCCCCTGAAAATAAAATTCTCCAATGCTTAGGTCCCAGTGGGGGGTCAACTTGGGCCCAGTGGGCCAGTGAGCTTGCGATACTCAGGGGGAAACCCTGGTTATACTCTGACATACTGTACCCTAGTCTCCTGTAAATACCCATCACATTCTGAAATCTACACCATAACTCAGTGTTTTTTTCTATTTGATCAATTAATTAAAAAAAACATCTAAATCAACATGCACTTACCATGTCTATTAGATTGTAATGTGCATGCAGTAATGGAATTATACATGACTTCTCTGTGTTTTGATATCAGAATGATATATCAGCTTCACTGCTCTTTAATTATTGGCATCAGCCATTGAAAAATCCACATCTGTCGACCACTGCTTGCAACACATGAATTGCAAGAGCGCTGACAGTCTCTGGCACAGTTTACATGTGCCTTTAAATAACCTTCCATTTAATAAGATACAGATTAGGCTGGATAAATTAGAGCAGATGTGAAAAAAAAACAACTCTTTGTTGTGTCAGTGTGTCATTCAGAATATCAGTAAGTCAGACTCGTCACCAATTGGTGGTCATTTCCTTGTGCAACATTACTCAGTCACCTGTTTCTCTCCAGGATCTGGGACCTCTAAGAAGCTTGCCAAGAGAAATGCAGCAGCTAAGATGTTATCGCGTATACACGACGTCCCCGTGGACCTGAGGACCAGCAACGACGCCGACACAGAAGACGACACGTTCACCATGGTGAGAAACAAACAGACATAAACTTTTATCTGACTCCACCAGCCTGTGAAGATCCTGGATGTTTATTCTGCACATTACAGGAAAGGATCCACAACACTGCATATCATTTCAGTAGAACCTAAGCACTGTATTCACCACGTCCTGAATTATGTCCCCTGAATGTCATGCAACTGTAATATTTGCATAATATAGCAATTAATCATGTCTGCCATTTCCAGTTGTTTGTCCTTCATGTTTTTCAGAATGCCACAGCTGTTCACCTGACACCCTGTCATCCATTATCTTGCTCATAAATTTTGCTGTCAGATAATAAATTTAGTGTTTATTTAATGAACTGCATCTCTGCTGCACACACAGCACATGGGGAGCAGAGCTGAGTCGGGGAAAAGTAAAGGCTTCAGCTGCACGTGGGACTCTCTGCGTAACTCTGCTGGAGAGAAGATCCTCCAGCTCCGCAGCCACCCTCTGGGCATGCCGTCCGACTCCAACTTCTGCTCTCTGCTCAGCGACCTGTCTGTGGAGCAGCGCTTCGACGTCAGTTACCTTGATCTAGGTGAGTTCACAAACAGCAGCAGTTTAGCACTGAATGGTTAAAAAATAAATGGACATAACTGGCTGCATGCATGAAAAGCTGCGCGTTAGTTTGGAGCATGTAAGTATAATGAATGAGTTGAGCTCACAGTGCATATGTTAAACCTCACGAGGCTGCGGATTTTTGTCTGGTGTGGATGCCTCTTACTGCTTTCATATCTGGTTTACACCATCTGCACAACAGCATTATGGGTAGTGAGCGTACCACTGTGTGGTTTCTATTACTGTCATCAGATATGGAGGAAGTAGCTTGCAGCTGCATGTTTTTAGGGTTTTGTGCTGGTGAACCATTTTATATGTGGACAGAACTTCACACATGGACCAGAACATTCAGCTGACAGGTTTATTTGTGACACATTGTGATTAATTCACTGCTGTATTTACTAGTTGAATTATTGATATTTATTTGATATTTGTGCTGCTACCGCTTTTGTCCTCAAAGGCTTCCAAAATCAACCAAACATTAAAGTTCCTTGAAGTAGCTTTAAAGAGACAGGACCTTGTGAGTCTGAGATTAACACTCTTGTGTTCATATATGTTATCTAATAAACATAGATTAATGAATTAAGATGTAATTGATTAGTAATACCAAACATTAGATTATTACACATTGCATAAAGTTGCATGTTTGTTTCAGTTTTACAGCATTTAAGTATGTGATGACTAACTGTCATCATTTACCTTCTGCATAGAATATTAATGACCAAATTATAATTAGTGTATTTGTGACTTCATGACTTCACGAGAAGATGCAGTAGACCACCAGTATCACAGATGAAAAAAGTGCACACTTTGCTGGGGAAAAAAGTAACATCTGAACTCGGGCTGAAATGATTTCTTAGAGAAAGTTGAGTGACTAGATTACTAAATATCATCGATGCACATTCTTTGCATCAAGGCTTCATTTAATCCATGTACTCTTGACAGTGCAGTAGTGCTGCAACTGACGTAATTGGTCCGTGATCCGAAAAACCACAGTTCTGCAACACAAACTAAATTTAACCATCACAGTGTGAAATTCAGTTTTACTGCCACTGTTACTTTTTAAAGTAATAATTAAGTAATAAAGACTTGATTAAATCTTGCAGCAAAGAGACTAGAGAGACATGCACTGTTTTTTCACTCTGTAATGTGTTATTATTATACTGTATAATTATTTATTATATGTATCATACCATACCATGATTCAGTATAGCATTAGTAGTGTGTAAAAATATAGTTTTTTCAAGAAAGGAAACAAATAATTTATTTTAAGAGACTTGTCTTATTTTCTCTTTTGTACATTTACTATTCATCTTTAATAAAGAAAAAGAATTTCTCACTTAAAATGTTTTTAGAAACATATTTTAGTTTACTGTCAGGCTGTAATATGAGAAACTTACTCACCAGGCCACCATGATGAAAACAGATGCGGGGAGGACAGAGAGAGACTCACATGTACTAACATGCACGCTCACATACAACATTACAATACACACAGGGGACGTGTGACTTTATTCTCTGATCAGGATGCCGTTACTCAGCAACATCTTTACTCAGCAAATGTTTGTTTCGGCATCTAGAGAGGCTGAATGTTGTATATTGCATCTTTAATTAATATAAAAATAATAATTGCTGCCAATACTTAATTGCAGAATATTAAATGTTCAAACATTAAAGGAATCAAACTGTAACTGAAGTATGGCTGGTATCTGTGTTACTTAATGCATATAAATGTGGTCACTGACACATTTATGGAAAGAGGCAGAATGAAAAAAGGGTCGTAACTGTCAAATCCCTCATCAGATTTATAATGGAGAAATAATATCTGTCACTGAAATGCCACTAAGATATACTGTACTGGAGGGTGAGACACATCATCTACATCGAGAATGATGTCCTGTAGCTACCAGGGACATTTCCAGCACAGCAGTGATGATGGAGATGTTTTATAGCGAGAATCTTGCTGAATTCAGCTGTTGAAGAAAACATCCTCTGATGTTTTGTTTTTTTTAACATTCTTGTTGTTTCTTGTTTCAGAGGAGCGCAGTCTGAGCGGCCTGTGTCAGTGTCTCGTGGAGCTGTCCACTCAGCCAATCACTGTGTGCCACGGCTTTGCTCCGAGCATAGACGCCGCTCGAGCCAACGCGGCCCACAATGCACTGCAGTACCTCAAAATCATGGCGGGGGGGAAGTGATATCATCTGCCTCCTCAATGACTTGTGTAACTCGTCACTACTACGTTTTTCCACTTTGGATGAAGGAGGCACTTTTGTGATGAGTTCAAATAACGTGAATTACCTCATATTTGGAAATAGAGACTTTTTCTGTCCCCAGATGAACCCCTGGAGCTTTTGTTTTTTTTGGTCCCGTCAATTTCTTATTGTTGCCAATGAAGATTTTTTTGCCCAAAAACTCATTGATGCACCCCCTCTCCTTGACATTTTGCATATGTGCCACAAATTATTTTAATTTCTTCAGCATTTTCAGTTTTTGTTTGCTCGGCATCCATATGCAGCTCTTTGTTTTCCCAATCTGATGCAACAAAAAGCGCAAAAGGTCAAAGACATTTGTTGAAATCGGGACGATTATTGGTGCTTCGTTTTAATCCCCGTTCACATGGATGAAAGAGAAGAAAATTTCCAGCCATGTGCAGAAACCTGGAGTGAAAAGGACTCTGCTGAATCGATATCAGAGGATAATTGTTTTAAAGACTGCCCTGTTTTCAGATGAGCTTGAATTGAAAATGCGGCTTTTGTTTTATATTAATTTGAACCCTAAAATGTCAAACCGTTTGTCTCTGTGATGCTCTTGATGTTCCACCTTAAAGATTTGAATTTGGGACATTTTGCCCTCTTGTTTTAAAATTCAGTTCAAGATAAGTCAGCTGAAAATTACCATGTTATCTTTGTTTAATGATATTAAATTAAATAAGGTTTGAAACTTTCTAAATATGTTATTCTTAAGTGTTCCCCAAGTAGAAATCAAGAGGACCGGTGGACTCGGATGACTAAAAATGTTATGAATTGCCCCTGTAATGTGTTTCTTTTAAGAGTTGGACTGATGTGCTTTTAGAGCTTTTTAGGATTTCACAACATGATCACGCAGAACTTTTCACATGAACGAATACTAAACAGCAGTTTAATTAATGTGAGTAAAATTAAACAATACATTACAATTAAATTTAAAAGCTACATATTGGTCCCATTTACTCCTAAATGTGCAAACACTATTGTAAATTTTTTTTTCACACTATTCTTTTAGCACACAGTCTTGAATCAATTTCAGTGTAAAACAAATGACAAGTTAAGGACTGAAAGTGACAGACGATAAAGTATTGTTCTCATACTAATCATTGTTCATACCTTACTTTTGATTTTTTTTTTTTTTTTTTGTGCTCTTTATGCCCAATTTGTTTCGTTTATAATGTAAAGCCCTGTGATTTATTTTGATTCCTGTAATGAGATTTCAAAATTGATGTTTATTTTCCAGATTATACTCTCCATCTACCTGTTGTGTCTTGGTATAGGGATTCATGACCACCCAACTCTTAACATATTTGCATATTGGTTGCTACACTGCCTTGCACTCATCTGAAATAAGTATTGAAAATAGTAGAACAGTTTGCACTACTTGAAAAGATAATAATGTCCTTTGCACAATGCAGCCTGACCCAGTTTCTGTACGTCTCCTCCCACTGTTATACAGAACAGTGTGTCTGATGTAACCTCATTCTCTGAAAAGACAGAACAGCATATTGTTTTTTTCACATTATTGAAATAAGGAAGTTAACTGCTGGTTTTTAGTGAATTTTAGGTGCTGACACAGTTGACGTCAAAGCTGACATCTATACATCTGAGGTTTATTTGTTGTGTTAGTAGAAAATGTTGCCCAATTTTAGAAAATCAATTAAGTAAAATGTGAAATGCTCCATGTGAAATTGACTTTGTTTCCAATAAAACATTTTTGTAAACTTTGCTGTTGTCAGAATAACTTGGCTCCAATACCAGAATGAATCACCATCCTTATAAAACATGGTCCACACAGTATTTCATCAAAACCTTTTCACAGTTTTATGTTTATTTATTCACAGTATTCTGTATTCAGAATGATCATTGGAGAAAATATTTAAAGGGATAGTTCAGACTTTTTGAAGTGGGGGTATATGAGGTACTTATCCATAGTCAGTTTGGAGAAGCAGCAGAAGTACCAGTGCAGGAAACTAAGCAATGTACTGGTGTGGACAAGGTCAGCAGTAAAATGTTTCCTAGCCACTTAAAAAAAATCAGTTTGAGAGTACACTATATTAAGAATATTTTCACAGCTTCACCTTGCTCTCAGACGGGAAACTACTGTTGTATGAGCTTAATATCACTCTCTAAAACAACCAAACTCCCAAAGCGAAATCAGTCTTTTTGCCTCACAGAACACGGGAGTTGCTGGTTTAACGCTGCCTCAACTGGTTAGTTTGTTTGTGTTGACCTATTCTGGCTATTGTAAGTAACCATTTAAAACGTCAATGTCACACAATAACACAAATAAATAAACAGATAGAGGCAGCATTAGACCAGGGACTCCAGTGCTCTGCCAGGCGAAATGACTGTTTTTGCTGATAGCTGTAGTTTGGTTGGTTTGGATAGAGCGACATTTGGCTTATATAAGCTTATACAATTTCCAGTTGGAAAAGACTATTTGATGCCAAGGTTAGGTGATGAAAATATTTTAAATATAGTGCACACTTGAACTATATTGTCTTTTTAGGTGGCTAAAATGTGTTTTTCTGCTGACCCCGTTCACAGCAGTACGTTACTTAGCTTCCTCGTACTCCTGTATGTTTCCCCAAACTGAGGATGTGCCGACTGGCATCTACTGTAGTAGGTAACACACTGACTATGGATAAGCACCTCATACAACCCAACCTTTAAAAAGTCTAAACCTCATTAAATCACTTTAATGCTTTGCATATCTCATTGGGAAAAGGGCATCTTCAGTGTAGAGCCTCTGAAAGTTTCACGTGACTAAAGTCTCACAACAGTACCATGACATCTTAATCTCCTGGGCCTGTTGCAGGTCCTTGCTTGGATGCACTTTCCAAGATCTTTGTTGTAGAAACTCAAAGCTTCAGTGCCAGAAAAATGTCCACATGTGAGAAAACACGGTTTACATGGAGCTGCGGCTTCTCTGTCATCTGCTGCGTGAGGGGCTGACTTCTTCATCTGCATAGCCGCTGCTGTCTGACTGCATGCTGTCGCCCCGGATCACTTCACCTGCACGATGACACAAACACAGTCAGGCACAACTCCATGCACTGTATACTGTACTATACTGCACAAATGCAGCTGCAGTCTGACCCGAATATACACACATAAAGGCACATACAGTATGTTCCTAGAGACAAATACACCTGTTCATTGACCTGTATACACACGTGCTCACACGTTCCTCCTTTTCTACAAACATTTGTCAGAACACAATTCCTCCTGTCATGTCTGACCTCAATACAACACCCCAGTGCTCCGAGCCAGAAGTAAAATACTCAGGTCTAACAAGATTTTTCTTTTCTTGACACATGCAAATTTGTTTGTGCATTTCAACAAACACCTTTATGTGTAAACGCTGAGTTAAAGAAAGAGTTCTGGTAACAGCAGCTGCCACAGTGTTAACTGACTACGCCCTTTTCCTCACACTTTTAGAACCGTTTGAACTGGTTGTGAGTGCTATTTTTGTTCTAATTGTGGTCAGCAGTTTGATGACCACAGAAACAATTATCACAAGTCATATTTTCCTGTAAAATAATGGCTCCAGTGTAGCAAAGCAACAGTTGTAACTCCTGCCTGTGACTCTGTTCATGTAAAACATGTCACTCACAATTATAATTAAAATATACCTTTGTACTGACGTTTCTGGGACAAGGGGGACGCTGTTTCTGTAGTTTCTGGTTGTCCAAAATCTTCCTCTCCTGCACTGTGCACCTATGGAGACAAAAATGTTTATACTGCATGTCTGTTTTGACTGTGGTATATGTGGGAGACAATATTATGTAAGAATTACACAACATGAGGGCTGAACGATGTAGTCTTTCATCATCAACATCACACTGTGCACTGTATGCTATGTAATGATGTAAACCCCAATATTTAACACACATTTACCGATGGAATATTATGATTCAGTGGTACCAGTTGGTAATTTTTCATTTCCAATTTTAAAAACAAACCATCTGATAATTAGTGTTTTGTCATTTAGCCTGATCTAATTAGATTTTTTTCTACTGGTTTTGTAACCATGAATTTCCTGCACAACAAATGACCACTCAAACTGTTCTGAGTGTGGACTGCTTAGCATAAAAACAGTACATTTTGGCATCTAACTAAAAAACTTATCAAGAAGAAGGAGGAAACTGTGAAAAAAAAATTGGAGGTTAATACAAATGTGTGAAGCAAATAACGTGCACTGTTTTGACACAACAACCCAACTAAATTATTAGATTTCACCATTATCAGTTTTGCATAGACAATAATGACATTAATTTGTATATATGATGTAGGGTCAAGTATTTCCATCTTTATATCCCTCAGTGTTACCTAATTAGGTTGTTAAACTGGCTGACGTCAGTTGTGAGGATATAAAGGTTTGATTTTGTATTTTGGTCTGTTTTAGTGTGACTTTCATGTTGTGTTTGTTCGTTGTTTATTGTTTGTTTGTTTTCTGCTGGTTTATGTCTTCTTTTTGTTAATGTGAAAAATGACTATGAACACCTAAGAGCCATCTATGATGAGTCAATAGTCAGAACTCAACACCATCCACTGATGAAAGAGTGTATTTTGGATGCTAGAATAACTGGGATGATTACCCTGGACAATATTAATATGAAACTGTGTCGTTGTCAGCTTCGTGGACTTTTGGCTGGACTGATGAGTGAGTACTTCATTTAGCTGCTTTTCAACCTGAGAAACTTTCCCCAAGGACTAGAAACCTTTGGAAGATCTCAGTGCATTTCTACTGCAGGGCGAGGTTCTAAATCAAGTTCCAGGGGAATTATTTTACCCCCAAAAAAGTTCTGCTCATGGGGTAGTACTTTCCAAAAGTACAGGAACTTTAGGGGCGGGGCTTGCGGTTCTGAATATTTCCAATTGGTCAAGCACTTGCAGCATTTCATTACAGCCACCATTTTTAAAAATCTGCAGCAAACCAGTTTGTTGTTTTTTTTGTTCATTGTGCTATAATACATCACATGGAGTTACAGAAGAAATCATGAGATGCCATTTAAATATGGCATCATTGTTGTTAGTCGCGCACAAAAATGACATGTACAAACAACCATCACTTCTTCATACATGTCAGGGGACTCGTTTGCCTAACATTTGCGGGTCTTCAGATTACAGTGGAAACGTGGACAACAACAGAACCTTTTAGTTCCTTGAAAAGCACTGCCTGGGACTAAAGGTTCTGGGTACTTCAGGTGAAAATTGCCATGTTGAGTCAACCAGTAAATTTGCGTCATATTTTTGGCAAAACAACCAAATCCCCGCTTATGTGATGAATTCTTTTCAAATGAAGCTACACAAGATAAATACTACATATACATTATCAGGAGAATTTTTTTAGCTCTTCTTTTTAAACGCACAATATGCAATGTTTCCTTTAAGTATAGACATAATTAATATAAACATAATATCTTTCATTAATCACTTATGACCCACTAGAAGTGTGTAATGGTGGATGTATCTGCAGAGACACCACCCCCCTGCCTGTATTTTCTTATTTTCTCATTATTTTGCTGTGCTTGGGATGCTTTACCAACCAAAAATGCCCATATTTGACATCCTGGGAATGACACACAACAATAAACTGTTTTTCTGGTGGGTTTACCAACAACTCTGACAAATATTTTTTCCTTCCACCATCGTTCAGCCTTCATTCAGTACATACTGTATATACTGTACCACCATACCTCCTCCAGCTCAAAGGAGTTAACCTGTTGTAGGTTGCGCCCCAGGCCCTCATGTGTTGGTGGATTCAGGTACAGGCTTTTCCCCTCGTTGAACAACTCCTCACATGTCTGCATGGGTGGGACAGCTGAAGCATGACTGGAATCTGGTGCGTTCGGTGAACAGGAAGAGACGTCCTCCCCCTCCCAGCCAGTCACGGTGATGCAACACTGACTAAAGCTGCCATCAGAAGCCATGACAGGAAGACATTTGGACGCACCTCTGTGCAAGTCCTCATCAGGCTCAGAGACAGTCTGTAAATGTGGTCCAAGACATGATCTCTCTGTCCGTTCTGTCTCAGAACAGATAGGAGTGTTTGTTTTCGGACTAAAAGGCGCTTGGTGTGTGCTCTCAACTATCTGCGGGCAGATTAGATCATACGTAACCTTGGCAACAGGTTTCACATGAGCAGCCCTTGTGTCACTTTGAGATGAACATGATTCTGGCTCTGGCTGACATGAAGGAAACTGATCTGTTTCTATCACAGTTTCTCCTGATAATGATGAAGCTACAGATATTCTTACACTCTGAGTCCTGCTGTCAGGGTCACTATCTGTTTGTTTACTGCCCTGCGTCTCCTTTTGACAGACATTATTTCCATTTTGAAGAGTGCCTGTGTCCTCCATGGCCTTCTCTTTCCCACTGTCACAGGATTTATCGCCATCGGTCACCTGCCCCACATCCACAGGTGAATTGCTCCTGTTAGATTCCCCCAGATCCAGCTTCTTGTTCACCCCAATCTTGACCTTCTCCAGGACGATATCCACCACATCGGGGAGGCTGGACCTTTTCCTGGGTGAGGGCTGAGGAGAGGTGGAGTCTGACCCACGAGGAGACCCCGTGTAGAGACACATCTTGGAGACGGTGTCCTTCAGCCTCTCCACCGGAGACCGCGGCTCGCTGCGGACACTGCTCCTGAAGCGCTCGATCCTCTCCACAGGAGACGAGTAGAAGCTGAACTCTGGTGTGGCCAGTTTCTGTAGAGGAGTGCGGGACACGTGAGAGTACAGGGAGTAGAACGCGTTGGCCATCGCTGTGAGCACCTGCACCTGTCTGAAACGACCTGTGGAAAGAATAAAAGAGGAGAGGTCAATAAGGCACTTGTTTATAGCTGCAAAAATTATAATGATGATAAAAACTATGCTAACATATTTTTGAAAAATGCTATTAAAAAAAAGACAACAAGTATCAAACCCAGTGAGTGTAAAAAGCAATCAATAATCAACGATAAAACCCCCCAAAAAACATAAACAACAACATACCAGTATTTCACCTTAACACACATTAAACTGTATTATACAGTTCACATGACAAAGATAACCTGTGATTTAATAGCTCTATAGTCTTACTGGCGAGAGAGAGGCTAGGGTCTTCCTCTCGTATCCGCCGCAGCTGTGAGTCCAGGAAGAGGCGGAAGTTGATGCCCTGAGCCAGAGATGGGAAGGTGAAGAAGCGTGGAGGGATACGAACGGTGACCTGTGGCTCATCGCAGCCGAAGCCCAGCTCATACAGCGTCTCCTCTGCATCCTCTGAACACAGCTGCAGGACCTCTGATACACTGGTGTATCAAGAAAAAAAAGGATGAAATACTATTAAATAAAATAAAAACAGCATAGATATTGTTCAGGTAAAAAAATAAGTCAGAAAAGGAAAACAGATTTGGAGAGCTGCAACTTGTCAAACAGGTCATTCAAAAAAGCAGCCTGGTTAACAGTCTTTACATCTACAGAATAATGTTGAAGCCTCACCTTGATGTAGTTTTACAGGTGGAGGAGGAGAGGCAGCTGGAGGCCATGCTGTGGCCCAAGTTCAGTGATGGCAGACATAGCGCCTGACGAGGGGTGCTGTAAACGAGACACGTGATGAGGAAAAATGCAGTAATTGTAAGTATTAATCTTAATATGCAAAGTTAGGCATCAAAATGTAATAAAAGACCAGTCTGCTAACGAGCAAATACAATGACTCATTGATTTATATTTACACAAGGTGGAGGCTGGCGACTGACCTGGTGAGTCTGCTGCGACCTTGTGTGGAGGACGGATGCTGTGCGAGGCTTCATGGTCAGCACACGGTCAGGAAAAAAAAAATATTAACAATAGTTAATTCGGTATCAGCATATATCTTTTTGGATATGCGCAGAACATATAATGCTGAAAACTTTATTTAGCATGGGGAGCACTTAAGAGGGCAAGAGAAGCTGATTTATTTAACTGTTCATTTTGTTTTTTATTTATTCTTTATTTTCTCAATGTTCATTATTTATAATGTCAAATATATATGTATAAAAATATTTTTACTTAGTTCTTTGTTCCAGAAAACAGCCTTAGCGTACCTTTGCAAAATCATATCAGTGGTCATATCAGGATACAATCTTCATAGAAAAGGCAGCTCAAAAATTCACTATATTGGTCAACATATCAGCAAATTTTGAAATTTTTCTTTCTAAAACTGGTATCATCTCAAAAAAAAAAACAAACCTTGTGGTTCGGACTCTAACCCAAGTTAACGCATGCAGTGACATCACAAAGGACATGATGCCGTTTCAAATCGTCGAGAGGTTTTCAATGTAAAACTTAGTGAAATGATTTCAGTGAGTGTGTATCGGTACTATTTGAACATTTTCAGCACATTTTAACAAAACCACAATAGCACTGATAACTGTGATAATCTTTGCCACTATAATCATGATCTGAAATTTTCATACATTTCATCTCTACTTTGTAATGGGCCATACTTTAGCCCACATAATCACGTGATGTTTGAGGGCCACATAATTTATAACACTTCTGAAACATTTTAATAGAAACAGCCTCAGCATGCAGGGGTGAAAACATCAGTGAAGACACTCAGCTGGAGCTGTGTGTGATGGTGGTGAGTTGGGGAGTTAAAATGAACATTTTGGACTAGAAGTGTAGCTCATATGTGTTTAAAATGTGACTAAAACATGAGAAACATCAAAGGCAATTCATCTCTCTCCTTTGTGTGCAGAAAAGGAAATGTAGTTAAAAATACAGAATGATCACTGTCAGTATAATGATTAAATCAACATGGTTTCATATTAACTAATAGTCACGGATTCAGTTCCCTGTTCCTTGTTTGTTGTTTCACCCATATGAAAAAGAAGTATTAAAAGAATTTCCCATTGCATCCTGTAGTAAATGTTTATGTTTTAAATATTCTGTATTTCATAGAAGACTTATATGTCTCAGACTATGATTTACACATGAAAATGGCAACTTTTACTTTTGATGTATGTCTCATATATGAATGGACTGTCATATATAGTACTTAAAATTTCCCAAATTATGTTTCTACATGGGCAACAGTTACAGTTGCTACTCACCCAGCTTCAGATGTGATTTCTCCACCATTTAACACAGAAGCTGAAACAAATAAGAGGAAGAATATTTTGCATCTTAGTGTTGTTTTCACAGTTTATTTCCAAACCTGTGCACATACATACACGTGTCTGTGTTACCCTGGAGAAATGTGGATTAACATCACAGTATTTCCGAACTTACACTCATTATCACTTTGCATCTAATCGTGTAGACAGAAGCCGTCATTGGGAACTTTCCTATACTTCCCCTTCTCAGAAAATATCCTTCTTGGCAGAGGTGCAGGCATACTTCGCAACACTGGACATCTCTGTGACTTATTACAATTGATACGCACTGGTGATTCAGTTTCTGTGGGCCTTTGCCGCCACTGTTACAAACAAAGCATCAGCCTGTTGAACATTCATCGTGCACACCTCATTTTCCTACAAAGACATTTCCTGCTTTGTGTGTGTGCGTGTCTGTGTGCTTGTACTTACCATCAGCACCAAGACTCAGCTCATCGTCAAAGTGGTTTGCTTTCAGCACAGACTCTGAAGAAAACACACAGTCGATTATTTAAGTCATTTCATATTTACAATAGTTGCACATTATATCTTAATCTTATGTATAAATTTGAATCTGTTGTTTGAGACTGCCCTTGTTCACTGCAGTTTCAAAGCAAGAAATGCTCAGATATGGTTTCAATAGTGTATAATCACCAATCATCAAGCCACTAAATCCTACACAGTGGTCCTTTAAAGTACTAAAAATAAAAAGTACTCATTATGCAGCGAGGCCCATTTCAGAGTCACATGTGTTATATTACTGGACTATAATTAGTGATGTATTAATGTGTTCATTTCTTTCATGTTGCAGATGGTAAAGGTGGAACCAAATTCAACAACTTTATTAACTGCTTGGCTACAAAGCAACTAGTAACTAAACTTATCAAATGAATGTAGTGGAGTAAAAAGCACAATATTTGCTTACAAAATGTAGTAGAATAGAAGGTAGAAGCATACAATTGAAATGCTCAAGTAGAGTACAAATACATTGAATTTATACTTAAGTACAGTACTTCAGTAAATATACTTGATTACTTTCTGCCACTGACAAACATTGAATATGCATCACAGATATAAAAACTGACTAATGGTGCTAAATGGTACATTTTTATTCATTACAAGGCTTCGTTTCACTTCATACTCACCAAAACTCAGCTGACCAGATTTTTCTGAGCGGGACTCGGACCTGTAAAATATATCACAATATTTAATGCTTCAAGTCACACGCACACACGCACACACGCACACACGCACACACACACACACACACACACACACACACACACACACACACACACACACACACACATGTCTCTT
>JAJHUR010083878.1:0-19892 GCA_027495735.1 Lutjanus campechanus | reverse complement strand
AATTATAGTTCTGCAAGTTAAGTTTTAAAACTACATGTAAAAATATGATACTTATAACGACAGGTCAGCCACTGTGCAAACTGACCTCAGGGAGGTGCTATCAGACAACTAATTATGTTTTAATTTTCTGCTCTTGTTTAAGGTGAATAAACACATTTTTATAAATTCTTTAACAGTGTAACTTGCAATGTTTTGTTAGTGGACGATTCATTCATTAATATATCTTTAAAGCCAAAGATTTAAATAAGTAGGGCATTATGAAATAAAATATGAATAAATAGAAAATAAATTTCATAAATTGTGAAATTTCACAGCATTTTAAGACAGTTTTAAAACTTATGAAAATATTTACAGTTTATTGTAGGTTATTTTTTAAATTTAATTTCATGTGTTTCTGTTTCAGAATGGCTTTTATTCCCCAAAGTCTGCATAGTTCCATGTGCATAATTATTTAATGTCTCCTTTTTTTAAACCACCGATCACAGCAGCCATTTTGGCATGAAATAATGGGGATAACACGGTTGTTCCCAATGATACTAATTAAGGTTCTGTACCTATTCAGTTCAGAGTGGGTGTGTTAACCCTACCATTTTATATCAATGGCTGCTGTGAAAAACCGACTATTCTTAGTCAATCAAGGTAACCACTTCTGAATGATGGTGGGATTTTAGTCAAACTTAAATGAAAACTATAGCCAGCAGCACAAGCTCAGTATTTGCCAGGTTGATCCCTTTGATTTTCTTACATTGCTGTCATCCTTTGGCCCTTGGATCATGTTAGGTGTAGCCAGAGAAGTTTGAAATGATGCAGTCATCACCAAAGACACAACAGTATGGGCTCAACATATAATTTCTGTAGGTTTGTTTTGTGACACTTCCTGCCTTCATCTGTTCTTACAGACACCCCGGGTTTGTGATGACTATTGGAGTGAATTCAGACATTGCAAAAGCTTGTGGAATCGTTTTCACCATTATTACGCTCATGGTACCGCTCCATCCTGCCAGCAGTGGAAGGAGGACTACTATAACTGCAAAGAGTGGGAGAATCACAGATGCTCCGAGGCAAAGGTACAGCTGTCAAATGTCACATTGTTTAATTAAACACCTAAATTTGTGATCTTTGTGACACTGTTCAGGGTGGTTGAATGTCCTACAGAATACATGTAAACGCTTGGAAGAAAATGTCTTGAAAATGAAACCAGCCAGTTTATATGTATTGTATCTGTATTGCAGAAAGCCTTGCAGATGAGTGAGAGAAACAGAGTGGCAGAACAGAGGAAGTTCACTCCAGTGTGGAAGCTGAGGCAAGACCCTCCCAAAGACTGGCACCTGCCCCTGAACCAGGAAAAGCCTCAGGACTCCTGATCTGTTCCTTTGAACCCACTGTGGTCAAAACTAAGTGCAATGAAGATTTAAGAATCTCATCACTTAATGAACTTAAGGAAATCATTAGAGCCAAATGCTGGAAAGACTGGTTATCACTCATTGCTATCTGAAGTTGTTTTCAGACAGCTGCTGTATAAAAAACAGATATGTACTGTATAGCAGTGGTAGCATCATCTAGTGGTCAATGATGAGGATTACAGCCTCATACATATATATATAATCTGTGCAAAGGCGGTGTTTTTTGCCAACAATACTTGATTCTCCAAACCTTTTGTAAACTGAAGCACAAAGGTTTTCATAGTAACTCCCTTGTTTAGTGTGAGGAAAGAAAATAATCACTGTCAAATAATGCACTGGATACGTTGTAAGGATTCCTATTTATTCCATCAAAGTAATGAAGGATCTATTGTGCTTTGTTTTGATGCTGCACTGCAGTGTACTCACACTTAGTATACAGATTCTTTTAGCATCATACAGGTAGGTTGGCCTTCATAAGCCTGACATATCTCAATAGCATTGCATTACTCGTCCTCATCTGAGGTAAATGTGCTGTTTATGATGCATTTGATCTTTGACTTGTTTTTTTTTAAAAACTCATGCCCCGACAACTGTACATTTTCAAATTATTCTTTAAAAAGCTAGGCTATATGGTATCAAATGTAATATAAACACCATTTTTTTGGAATGTACCACATGAAGGCCATAAGGTAAGGTCAAATTTAAATAATTTATTTTAAATGTAATAAAAATACTTATTTCAGACTGTCTCGCTCGGTGCCATTAGTCAGTGTTCTACAAGGGGTAGTTGTGTTTTTCTTCAGACACGGCCAAATGTGCACAGGAAGGCTGAGGTGGAGAGAAAAATATGATACCGCTTTTAATTTAATTGATTTAGAGCTGAAATTGTGACCCCCATACAGAGTTGTGCACTAGAAGTTTTATGCCTTATATAATTTTTGCTTTACCCTTAAATAAAATGTTTAAAATGATGAACAAATGGGCTCAATAAAAAAAGTACATTTTTATGCAGAGACATAAATGTGAAAAAAACAACAATTCAATGCATAATTTCTGTGATTGTTGTTGCATTTTTATACAGAAATGAAACAACTGAGGTGTCTGTACAGTTTGAGGAAGGAAAAACAAATGCAAAGTGTCCCTCATACCTACACAAGGCTGCATCTCGGCTTATTGAATCACGTACAAACAAGGACACATTACATAAATAACCATACACACAGGCTGTGCCCACAGCCATTCCCTGTCCATCACTGTGTGTAAACTTTAGTAATGTTGTTGTATTTCCCATCAGGAGCTTCATATTTGGTCTTTGGTGGTGTGTAGGTGGGACCTTCATGAGTGAAAGGAAACTGAAGGGGGTCTGGCTTCAGCGCTGCCTGGTACAGCTCCTCTGACTCTAACTTAAGCTCCTCCAGTGCCTCCCTCTGAGCTTCTAGAGCAAGTTCAACAGCCTGCACCTCAGCCATGTGCTGGTTCTGCAAGAGCAAAGACAGACGAGCACGTCAAATATAGCCTGTTAAGTGCACGAGGGACAGCAGAGGTCAAAAACAACATTTTCTTTAAAAGCTTAAGTGATGGAGGTGTGATGGGTAAGTGGTGACCTGTTTGTATCGACACCACTCCTTCAGCAGCAGGGCTCGACGCTCACTTTCTTCAAATGACAGCCTTGGTGCAGAGCGTTCCCTTTGTAAGAGGATAATAAACACCAATTTACAGCACTTCAGAGTCAGCGAGCACCACAATGGCAAATAAAAAGAGCAAAGGTAGAGTAAGTACAAGAAAGACAAATGATACATGAAAGCATGTTCATAAAATAAACTCATCAAAAAAAGTGGAAAATTGTGTTTGGTCCATCGTATCTCTGTCGTCACCATATTATTAGCATTGTATCTTATATCATTGAAAAGCGTGCATTTCCCTTTACAGTTGTGACCTATTAGTGTTGACAAAAGATTATTGAACAACATAAATTTTCATACCATTTCATCTATACTTGCAAATGACAGTCTTGACAACAGTGAAATGAGCTGTACCTTGTTTCATCAAGACATTTTGCTGGCGTGATGAGGTCCTCTATTGGGATAAGTTCAGGTGGAACCTTTTCCAACTTCTTCAGCTTTTTTCTCAGCCTCTCTCTCAACATCTGCTCCCTTCTTGGGTCCACTTTCTTCTTCTTTTTGGGCTCCGCTCTGAAACACAAAATATAGCTCTATGTGAGCATATTCAATCACAAAATATATTATACATTATATATACATTTATTTAACAGTGACACCATTGACATTCGCTGGTTTCAGTTTATAAATAGGGCTGCAACCATTTTCATTATTGATTAATTTGCCCATCATTTCCACAATTAATTGTTTAGTCTAGTTGTGTCAAGAAACTGTCAAACATGTTCAGCCCAATTTCCAAGAATCCAGAGTGACACCTACAAATTGCTTCTTTTGTCCAACCAAAAGTCCAAAACCTAAAGACAAGCAGCAAATCGATTTAAAACATTTAAGAGGCTGGAACCACCAAGTATTTGCCATTTTGCTTGAAATTGCATGTCCAAAAAATACATTTGAAAAAATAAATCACCAGCAAAGTCTCTTTCCAAAAGTCACTAGAAACTACCTTCTTTTTTTCCCTTTTCTTTTCCTTACAATAGTAAAGAAGTGGTTCTTACACCACACCAGTCACAACAAGGTCTGTGAATTATCTTGAGTAACCAGGTAATGATTTCCAAGAATCTGGATCTGGACATTGCTGTTGAGTTTTTTAAGTGCCATGTAGGAGAAGGCAGACATCTCTAGGGCAGATAACTCCGAAAATATCTAGATGGATAAATAGCACTACCGGTAAGAAAAAAAAAAAAGTATTTTTGATTTTAGGGTGAACTGTCCCTTTAATGAAATTACCAAAAAACAACTGACATGCAGTAAACCCGGTACTTTTAAAAGCCCCTGGTATTCTGAGTCCTCGGGGCAGCTGGTTTATAATCCTTCCATTACCAGCCTTGCTCATACCTCAGTGGAGCAGATGTTTTCAGTGTCATCACTGGTGCAAACCAGGGACTCTGTACAGCATGGTGATGTTCTCCCAACAGGAAGCTGCAAAACAACACACAACAAGCAGAATACAGTCAACGATGACATTTTCGAGACCCGTGTGTGTTTGTCAAGCACAGATTTGATTCAGCAGTATCTCTGTACTGAATAACCTTAGCTCTGTTAGCTCCAGGTAGCTAGCGCCTTGTTAACCACCAGAGATAAACTATAAACCCTCACCTCGACGGAGCGGTGTGTCGGGATAAAACCCTGCAGAGACAGCGCGATAAAGCCACAGACATATTTCCACTGTGTGCTGCTTCACTTTAAACTCATACTTAGGGGTCACGATATTAGAAATGTTCACATGTAGCTACGTATAACGTCGCTTGCCCCCTTACGAGTCACAGAAAAGATGTGTCGCGGGAAAATGACGTGTCGAAGGTTCTCGCTCAAAATTTAATGGTCGAACTTTCGTGTAATTTTGCATGCACAGAAAATTAAATAAATAGTTAAATATGGAGTATATAGCAGATAAAACCAATAATCAAAACGTTGTGAGACTACAGTGTTTTTTTTAAAGATTTACTAATGTCTTGATTTGAATGTATATGTAACATTTTTGTCGAATCTATTTGACGAGCGAAAAGTTACTGGCGGCATCATATTTAGGTGAAAGGTCGCAGTTGTGTCAGGTTTATATATTCACCACGGATTGATTCACAGTGCCACAAGAACATAACGTTCATAAAGTTTGATCCTGACGTTGGTGGCTTGTTGAATCGGCATCATGGCACTTCTCAGAGGTAAACAAACACTTTTCATTTCAGCTTGAAGACAATGAAGCAGGCATGCATACTGGTGACTCTAACTGTGCTGCTTTGAAAATTGTTAATGTTATTGTTCCTATTTGTGTTGCAGTGTAGAATTGTGAATGACCTAAAATGCATGTCATCACTGTAAAGCAGACTATTATGTAAATATTGTCAGCAAATATTTAAAAGCGTTTCTGATCACAGCGCTACAGTTAATTAGGCGAAAGGTGACAAGATAGTGTCCAGATCAACAGCCCTTTACCTGTCGATCCATTTAAGTGCACTTGTTTAAAAGAATAACGCTACTTAATTATTCACAGCAGTGGAGGAAGAACTCAAGTTTCTAATTTAACTAAAAGAAGTAAAACTACATTATTAAAATACCCACTAGAAGTCCTGTATTCTCAGTTAAATGTTGAATCTACATCTCTGATAATTTTTTACGTTTTAAAAGTAAAATTTATTTTGAAAAGTAACTAGTATCAACAAATCTCACTTACATGTATTGTACTGCATTTTACAGTACAGTATCTATAGAGTAGAATTATAAAGTAGCATAAAACATTACTTAGTAAAGTACAAACATCTCTAAATGTGTACACAGTTAGTTGCTGCCTGGAATAAGTATTCAACTGATATGTTATTATATATGGCATACTTAGATTATGAATGCTGAAGCAGTTTAGTGGAGTTGTCAACAGCTCATAGACATCTGAAATGTGACCCCAACTACGCACTACTTTTATGAGATTTCAGAAGTCGAAACAGTTGCAAACCACTGGTTTAATCTTTAACACTTTACTAAGGCTGTAAAATAAATGGAGTAGAGTAGAAAGCGTAATATTTCCCTCTGATATGCAGTAGTGTGGAAGTATAAAGTAACATAAAATGGAAATGCTCAAGTAAAGTACAAGTACCTCTAAACTGTACTTAAGTACAGTACTTGAGTAAATGTACTTAAAGTTTCCACCACTGATTAGCCCTTCACAAATATTTTAGCCCACTATACATTTAAGTGCACTTTTCAAATACAGCGTAGAGTCTAAAATATGGGACATATTGCCCAACATGAAACACACATCCAGCACAAGTCAGCTGCTCTCTATACCATCATGAGTCAGGTGTTACAATAAGGTTAGCCAACCAACATGAAAGCTCAGTGCAAATACACCAACAGTTCAGGGCATCGTGCCCTCAATGGTCCACTAACTGATTAGAAAGTTAGAGGCATATCAACACAGCATTTCAAGATAAGTATCTTATTAGCTATGTACTAGTAGTGACTTGTTTATTATTTTATTATGAAACACAATCCATAAATGAAGCAGTTTTCATGTTGAGATAAAAGGGTATGTTTTCCAGATGACTTCTTGGCAATTCTGGTGCCCAGGGTAAGAAAAAAAATTGCATAAATCAAAGGAAATCTTTTTTCCCCTTTCTTTTAAAGCAAGTTGCAGAAGATTAAAACACT
This sequence comes from Lutjanus campechanus, assembly GCA_027495735.1. Taxonomy (NCBI): domain Eukaryota; kingdom Metazoa; phylum Chordata; class Actinopteri; order Lutjaniformes; family Lutjanidae; genus Lutjanus; species Lutjanus campechanus. The sequence goes on along the minus strand of JAJHUR010083878.1, from coordinate 13,168 downwards.
CTACTGGTTAACTATTAAATATGTTCTTTTCAGAAGGACCCACAGTTTTGTACATGTTAACCAACAGGTTTAACTTATTAATAAAAACATTCACTTCCAACCAGACTCATTGTAGATTGATTGTGGTTTCATTTTGATACCGCTCTTTAATTAATGGGCACAATATATCATTTAATTAAAAACCTCAATGATTACTAAATATTAATCAATTGTGTATGACAGTGTGTGAGAGAAATATTCTTGGGAAAAGGGTGTATATCCTGAAAAATGAAAATCCAGTAGTTGAGCCCTCAGCCCAGTTGAATCCATCTTATATGAGTTTCAGCTTTTTACTGTATCTTTATCTTCTGCATCTCAGTGCACTGGCCATGTCTCCCATCTCTGCCTGTAGTTTGTATCACCCGGCTCCCCCTGATGCTTTGATCAGGCTGTGACTCCACGCTGGGTAGTTTGAAGTCCTCGTCGCTGCACTAAAATGCTCTGTTCCTTTGCAGGTGTATTCATTGTAGCTGCCAAACGTACTCCGTTTGGTACCTATGGTGGCGTGCTGAAGGATCACAGTGCAACAGACCTGGCTGAGCATGCAGCCAAAGCTGCACTCGCTGCAGGGGGTGTTGCACCAGAACTTGTGAACAGTGTCATCATGGGAAATGTCATGCAGGTACCTAAAAACCAACAGATCTACAGCCACATTTAACAGATCACAACTACTACCACATGAAAATACCTATGTTAACATATATTCCTCATCTTTCATTTCTCTTTTTCTATTAATATAATTTCAGAGCTCAGCTGATGCACCCTATATTGCTCGTCATGTGGGTCTGAGGTGTGGAGTTCCCATCCCAGTGCCTGCTCTCACTGTGAACAGACTTTGTGGATCTGGTTTCCAGGCCATCATCAATGGTGCTCAAGTAAGAACTCCACTAAGAGCAAAAACATTCTGGCCAGTACACAAAGAATAACTGAGAGATATTATATAGTGAGTGGGTCATTATTGAAAAATAAACCTTGACAGGGCAGTGCAGGGGTGTATTTTTCGATAATGACCCGCTCACTGTACATTATCCCGCGTGTTACATGCTGCTTACTTTAAAAAAATAAATAATTTTCTACTAAATTATTCTACTGATTTAAAAATGATTGCATTGCTCCTCCCATGTCTATGATCAGAACTGCGTCCGTAGCAATGATCTTTTATTCATGCCAGTGATTTGTTTTCTGAAATAACAAACCTTAGAATGCCTTAACTCACCAATCAGAATCCAGTATTTAACAAAGCCATGTTATAATAGTGTTATACACTCAGTCACCACTTTGGCCACCTGTTCAGTATAATAAAATCCAATACAACTGTTCTGCCTAAGTCTACTTTTATGATTCCTATTCCATGGAGGTGTTAATTTAACCATGTATTTTAGCACTGAGGTCATAGTTGGTGATGTTGTGGTGGTCCGCAATGCAATGTAGTCCAGTACAGCAGCACCTTTAACTATGATCTTAGTAATAAACATATGATTGACTTTACACATTTCTGACCAGAGGCACAACAAAGGGCAAGCCTAAATCTCAAGGCACACCTGTATTCAAATCTGTGCAATGAGCCAAATCAATGCAGGCAACACGTACTGGCCAATCAGAGTTACTGGAGTAGGGAGGGACAAAAAATAAGGTGTCAGTCGCACTCTAATAAGTCAGACAGTCCAGCAACTCTACGAATGGTGAAAACTGGGGTTCACTTTGATGGAAGGCTTTTAAAGGGATCTTTTTGGCTATGCAATTTACCTCTGTATTGGGAAATGAGTGAGTACAAAGTCCTGATATATATATTATATCAGCTGATGTAAAGAAATACATCCGATTGTACAGGTCTTCCTAATAAAGTATGTCTTCCTAATAAAGTATGTATATGGGTAAAAGACTATGTCACAAAGAGTATGCTCCATACATGAGTAAAAAGTAGTAAAATATAAAGTAAAATATTTCACATATCTCCATTTAACATTAAGTGTTTTACCATTTATGTTGTTGCTCTAAAACAAAAATCTGTTACCTTGTTTTTGTAGGAGATTTGCCTCAGGGAGTCAGAGGTGGTGCTGTGTGGAGGCTCGGAGAGCATGAGCCAGGCCCCGTATGCTGTTCGCAACATACGGTTTGGTACAAAGTTTGGATTCGATCTCAAGGTCGGCTCCTGGTTGAGTTTCCCTTTTCGTTTTAATCCCCAAATACCTGACACAAATGTACACAGAGCCATATGCTGCTTGCTATTAAACTTCAGAAGCTTTTGACACAAAGATAAAACCTCTCCTTGTCTGCTTCACAGCTGGAAGACACCTTGTGGGCGGGTCTGACTGACCTGCACGTCAAAATCCCCATGGGCATCACAGCAGAAAACCTGGCAGAGAAATATCAGATCACACGAGAGGACTGTGACAAATATGCACACCAGACGCAACAAAGGTGGAAGGCAGGTAAGACAGGTTCATCTTATCCTTAAAATATTTTCATGGTCTGCTTACCTTGCACATAGTAACATTCAAATATATTTATTTATACTTCTGAGAAGAAAGCCTGGTATTTTTGCAGCTAAGTCAACTAAGCTCATGCTTAATAGTTACATCTTTCTATTTACAGCTCATGAGGCAGGTCACTACACAGCAGAAATCGCTCCTATTGATGTGAAAGCTAAAAAAGGAAAGGTGTCCATGGCTCAGGACGAACACCCTCGTCCACAGACCACATTGGAACAGATGGCCAAACTGCCTCCTGTCTTCAAGAAGGGAGGGACTGTTACTGCTGCCAACGCTTCGGTGAGTTCACGCCTGAGGTGGTGATGTGTTTATTTATGCCAGTGAACATCAAACAAGAGGTCTGCTTTACCTTAAACAAACAAATGTTTCATATTTTATCTTCACAATTTGCAATTGCTGTAACAGGAGAAGCTATAAAAACATAGTTCATTTGTCATAACTGTGACTCATGTCAGTGTCATTTAGAGTCCACAGTTTGAGTAGAACACAGTAAAAATACACTGCCTGGCCAAAAAAAAGTCACCACCTGAATTTAACAAAGAAAATAGGTAAGAGTCTTCCACTGGATAATTACTGCAGTGATTAATATGTTTCAGCTGGCAACAGGTTATTTAACCCAAACTGAGGCAGTGAGTAGCTTCTCGTTTCTTAAACAATCATGTCAGAAGACATATGATGTTACTCTTTCAGAAGGGTCAAATTATTGGCCTGCATCACCCAAAGAAAACAACTAAGGAGATTGTTGAAACTACTAAAATTGGGTGAAGAACTTTTACATCATTAAAGCCTGGAATGGTAGTGCTGAAATATCATTTATGAGGAAGAAATGTGGTCGGAAAAAAGTCGTGAATTATTGTGATTTGAGATCATTTAAACTTTTGGTGAAATCAAATCGTAAAAAACAAAAAAACAAAAGCAGAACTCACAGCTATGTTTAATAGTGAAAGTAGAGCATTTCCACAAGCACAATGTGAAGAGAACTCAAGGGATTGAGACTAAACAGCTGTGTAGCCTTAAGAAAACCACTTATCAATGAGGCTAATAAAAAAAACAAAGGCTTCAGTTTGTGAGGGAGCATAAAAATTGGACTCAGGTCAGCTCACTACCTGACTATACTGAATGAGCAGGTTTCTCCATCAGTGGATTTTTTTCATGGGCGTATTCCAAGATGACAATGCCAGGATTCATCAGGTTCAAATTGTGAAAGAGTGGTTCAGGGAGCATAAGACATCATTTTCACACATAGATCGGCCACAGAGCCCAGACCCGAACCCCATTGTGAATCTTTGGGATGTGCTGGAGAAGACTGAGAAGACAGCAGTCCGACTCTCCCATCATCAATACAGGATCTTGGCAAAAAATCAATGCAACTCTGGACAGAAATAAATGTTGTGACATTGCGTAAGCTTATCGAAACGATGCCATGGCGAATGCATGCCGTAATCAAAGCTAAAGGTGGTCCAACAAGAGTGTGACTGTCTTTTTTTTTGTTGTTGTCTTTTTTTTTTTTTGGCCAGGCAGTGTATATTTTAATAGAAATGTCATACAACTTCCTCGATTACTAAATCTAACACTTGTTCTCCAGGGTGTATCTGATGGTGCTGCTGCTGTGGTGATTGCAAGTGAAGATGCAGTGAAGGAACACAAACTCACTCCCCTGGCCAGACTTGTGGCCTATCACGTGTCAGGCTGTGACCCGAGCATTATGGGAATTGGTGAGTGAAACCATTGGTATGGAGATGCAATGTAATCTTGTTTAGTTAAAACAAATGAATGACTAAACAAACTGTTGTGGTATTTGAATGACTTCTTACAATAAGAACTTCTGGTTTCCTTCAATCATCTCAGGTCCCGTCCCAGCGATCACAGAAGCTCTTAAAAAAGCCGGTCTGACTCTCAGCGACATGGATCTTGTGGAGGTGTGTTACTAATGAAAAAACAACCTCTCTGACTCTCTGAGAAATCTAAAAATACTCCGTTACAAGTAAAAGTCCTCCATTTAAATGTTTGTGTGCTTGTAGACAAACAGAAGAATAATCAGCAAAAGTATTTTCTCTGTTGAAAAATGTCCCCTGTGACTGATACATTATTATATATTACATTATAACATTGCTAGTACTGATGTATAAGTAGCATTTTAGGTAGTCATTACTCGATTGTTACATTGATGTCATTTTATTTGCACAGGTGAACGAGGCTTTCGCTCCTCAGTATCTGGCTGTTGCCAAGGCTCTTGGTTTGGATCCAGAGAAGAGCAACGTAGACGGTGGAGCCATCGCCATCGGACATCCACTCGGTGCTTCAGGGACAAGAATCACTGCCCACCTGGTCCATGAGCTCAGGTAGCCTATATATAAGTTAGTATATCAGGGGCGAGTTCTGCACATTAAGTCGCTTTGAATAATGAGCTTTGTTTTTTCACCAGGCGACGAGGAGGCAAGTACGCTGTTGGCTCTGCCTGCATTGGTGGTGGACAGGGCATCGCCGTCATCCTGGAAAATTGCTGATTGAAGAAGCATGTCTTTCAGCGCCGTCCACTCACAAAAAATAACATATTGATGACACAGCTAAAAAGAGATTAAAAATAAAACTTTCACATACAAACACAATGGTATATGTTCTCATAACATGAGGCACTCCTGCTCATTTTTATCCTGGCACACAAAGAAATATAACCCAATATTTTTTTTGTTTTGCTGATTACTCTTGTTACTTCTTTCAGTCTATTTATTCAAACATACTGTATACAATCAGCCCAGTGTTGCCTTGGAAGCCCTGTGAAGATAAAGAGCTAACTCGTGTTTCCGTGCTTGGACCAGGATGCAAAAGACTGTGTATGCGTGTGCCTCGAGTACACAGCCAGGTCCCTGGTAACATGAGCATGTGTAGCATATTATTAACTCATAAAGTACAGTTTGTGTTTGGTTACAATAGGGTTTTAATGGACTCTGAACTGATGTTTGCCTTAAAATGTTCTCTCACTCCATTATCAGGGATCAGTATTTCCTGAAAATATGGTATGTCTGATGTGTGATGGCTCCAGCAAAAACTGATTTTATATTTCTGTCAAAGAATCTCAATAAATAAAATTTTCAAAAAGCCAATGCTATTTTTCTGTTCAGCAGTGATTTAAAGGGACGGTTCACCCCAAAAATAAATCAGTCAATCAGCCGGTAGAACTATTTATCCATTGAGATTGTTTTGGTGTGAGTTGCAGAGTTTTGGAGATATCGGCTGTACAGATGTCTGCCTCCTCTTGACTATAATGGAACTAGATGGCACTCTGCTTATGGTGCCCAAAGCGGCCAAAAATTCATTTGAAAAACTCAGCTCACATCACTGGATCAGCAGCAGTGATCAACTCCTGGATGGGGAATTCCAGTTTGAGCTGTCCCTCTCCCTCTCACACTATGCTGAGGAAAGCACCATGCTCAAGCTCACCACTGAGGCCATCAGTGACTTCTCCATTCTCAGAAAAACCAAGAGATTTCATCTTAGAGACACTGGTAAGCTGAGAGAAACTGAGGTGCAGTAAAAACATTAATTTGCATTGCTTTTGCATGTTTTGCAAAACTCAACTCACATCACTGGGTCAGCAGCAGTGATCAACTCCTGGTTGGGAGATTCCAGTTTGAGCTGTTCCACTCCCTCTCACCCAATGCTGAGGAAATCACCATGCTCAAGCTCACCACTGAGGCCATCAGCGACCTCCCCATACTCAGAAGAACCAAGAGATTTCATCTTAGAGACACTGGTAAGCTGAGAGAAACTGTGGTGCAGTAGAGGCATTCAGCATAAGATTATCAAGATTAAACAGCATCTTTTGCGGAATCACTGGTAAAACCAATACCAGGAAATTGGTCTTGAAGGATGAAGGAGTTTGGTTCTGTTGTTCAGTAAAGTAACTTTCTGATTAAGTGAAATGGCTTGTTCTACACATTATCAAGTTACATAAAAATAGATATAGTTAAATATACAGTACCAGTCAAAAGTTTGGACACATCTTCTCATTCAGTGCTTCTTCTTTATTTTTACTATTTTTCTACATTGTAGATTAATAACAGAGACATCAAAACTATGAAATATGTAATCACGTGGAATTATGTATTAAGAAAAAATGGGGAAACAATTGGAAAATTGTTTGTTTAGATTCTTAAAAAGCAAAAAAAGACTGTTGCACACTGTCTTCTGCACTTGCAATCAAAGACTTATTAACAGTGTTGTCATTAAATCTTTGATTGTTAGTGTCAAAGACAGTCTGCAGGAGTCTTTCTTGCTTTTTATTATCTATCCATGGCCTTCTTGTACACACCTGTCGATGTACAAGTGTGCTAAAGTTTTTTGTGCTGTGACATTTTAGGTTTTCCAATCTAGTCACCTGTTGCTTTGATGACAGCTTTGCACACTGTTGGTTTAATCTGAACCATTTCTTATAAAAATAAAGAAAAAACACTGTAAGAGAAGTGTGTCCAAACGTTTGACTGGTACTGTACATGAGGACATAACCAGAAAAGGTGCGTCAAAGAGCCCTCTGCAACTTTACATCTGCCACATAATAGAGAACAACCTCTCTAGTTTACCGCCCAGCTCAAAGTATTTCTGTTTTAGTAAGAGTTAACTAACATTTCTACTAAGAATGCTGTCATATTTCAGATTCAAAATTTTCTTATAAACTTGTTGTGAAAGTTCCTATAAGACTGTTCAAGAACTGGGAACATATTTTCAATCTCCACCAGTTGTTTGCGTCCTTTTTTTTTTTTTGAGGCTTCAAATGAAATTATATGGCCTCTAATCACTGCTTTGAGGGTCTCCCAAAGTATGGAATCTGACACCTCTCCCTGTGTCGTTAATCTCCAGGAATTCCTTAAAGCATATGTTATTTATAAATATTTGATCTGTGCAGCAATAATGGGTTAAAACGCCAGCAATAGCTTTGCTCGGGGAGAGCGAGTTTAAGGTTTAATGATATAGGGCTGTGGTCTGATATCAATATGTTGTGATATTTAGTATGATTGATATTAGATATTAATTTTACATCCACTAGAAAGTAATCAATTCTTGTGTACGACTTATGGATGTGAGCGAAAAACAAATAGTCTCTATCTGATGGATGTTGTAATCTCCAAATATCCACCATGTTTCTAGATCTCATTAGGTTATTCAGTGTTTGGACGGATGCAATGGTGGGTGGGGCACAAGAAGAGAGCCTATCAAGGTATGGGTCAAGATAATTGAAATCGCCGCCCATGATGAAATTGGTGGTACTGAGGTCTGGGATTTGATCAAACTAGGGATGCACCGATTGACCGGCCCTGAGCGGCCAGGTGAGATGAAAATCCTTTGCTGACCATTGTGAGATGGAGCTTTGCTGGGAACCGCAGGCTGTGTTTTATCTTTTATTTTTAAGTCCATTTATATTTATGACTATTATGTATATTTCCCATATATAACGGGCGTGTGTGGGACCCAATCGCAGCCCACATGCACAGAGTAGCGTTTGGTCATGACCTTTATTAACACACAGGAAAAACAGGAACTTGAGAAGCCAAAGAAACATTGGAAACAGTTCATTCTTTGGACTCAGTGCCCACACACAGTCTCTAGGTTTAAGGCTCGGGGAGTGGGTTTAGCCGAACCCAAAAGCAGGACAGAGGACGGGGACATGAGTTCTCGGACCTGAACATTTCAGGTCTTTAACCGGCTGAGGTACCAGAGAGGGGCTTACAGAAGACGAGGTCAACGAGGTGGAGAGTCCAGAGCCAGGAGAGCAGGCCAACGAAGCAGCAGAACTGACAAGGGATGAGCAGAAGGAAGGTCGGGACCAGATGGAGAAGTCAGGACCAGGTCAGCAGTCAGGACAGGCAGACAAGCCAACAAGGGATGAGCAGAAGGTGAGTAGAAGCCAGACAAGGGATTGAGGAGCCAACAGGTAGGTAACAGGAGAACACACACACAGAGCTGGGTGTGGCATCTACCAAACAGTCACTGAGCAACAGCAGGCAGTGGATGGAAACACTCTCACTGAAGCGCCATCGCGGGGAAACACCACACAGCCATGGGCAGACAGACACCAGAGACACTTAGGCAGAACTTGTGGTCAGGGACAGAAGGTTGTTGTGTTTACCGGGAGGCACATGAGGCAGGCAGGTCGAGCAGAGTTGGCAACAGGAGATCCGGCAGGTAAGGAACACTGGGAAGTCCTGCATGTGGGCAAAGAACAATCTGACAAAGAGTGTGTTTGCTGGAGAGGCTTATATACCGGGCTGATTGGCTGATGTGCTGCTATGGAGCAAGGTGAGTGGGGTGAGGTGATCAGGTGGGAGTGGCTGGCAGGTAGAGGGAGGAGAGTGGAAAAACTGGGAGAGCAGGGGAGCAGAATGCAGACTGTGACACCATATAAGACAAGACATACTTTATTAATCCCAGAGGGTTGTAATTTGTTATGTTGTAATTTCTTGTACATACACAGGCCCGAAATACACACATGCACAAACAGGACCTATAAACATGCATCTGGGAGGGGTGTCAGGGCAAGGGGGCTGCACACATACATATAGTCAGGCACCCCAGGCAGTTGGGGGCTCGGTGCCTTGCTCAGGGGCACCTCGGCAGTGCCCAGTAGGTGAACTGGCAACTCTCCAGCTACTAATTCACACTCCATACTGGGGTCCGTGTGGGACTTGAACTGGCGACCCTTCAGTTCCAGAAGCCAAGTCCTTACAGACTGGGCTACTGCTGCCTCCAAAACAAAATAATAATAAATTAAAGAGATAATTTTTTTTTTCTCACTTAAAAAAAAAAACAGCCTCTTTTTTTCCTCAATGAACAGCTGAACCAGTCAGTGTTTTAAAAGAAATATTCTGTAACCAAAATAATTTTTAGAAATAGACATTCATAAAACAAATGACAGATACTCTCAGTTTGTTATTACAAAACACACAGTTTTTATCAATACCGTCTCTAAATCACGAGAGAACCTGGCTTACGGGATAAATTAACCATATAATTAATGATGCTTGCGATTTTGTTGGTAACACCGTCACTTATTAAGAAGACTACAAAGACCATCACATCCTCGAAACTTGACGCAAGTACGTCAACGTCATCGTGCAGCGTCCTTAAAAACGTAACTTGCCCGGATGTCGGTCTTTTTTCCATAGCAGAGGTAAGATAGCCTTGCTTTCGTGTTAGTGCTGTTTTTAAATCTGTTTTCATCTGCGTTATGGAAATAAAAATACAGTCCTCTAAAATCAGCAGATCAATCCGTGCATTTTAAGGATGCGTTAGACATAATTATTACCATGATTATCCGGTGTGTTTCTGTAATAATGAACAATTTGGTGTATCGGGAGTCCGAGGCCGCCGGCTATCCTACATGTTGTATGTAACATTAGCTAGCTGGCTAACAGAAACGTGCTGTTCTCTGTAATCTTTACCCATAAAATTCTTCAGTCACACATTAAAATTTTCCTTTTGAGTAATAAAATTTGAAAACACAAGCGTCTCCGAGACAGTTTAGCGACTCTTGCGTACAGTGTTGCTAACTGTTAGCTAACGTTACCTCTCATGCCTCCTCTGCACTGGAGATGGCGGTGGCGTTTTAGCATGCGACCAAATTAATTTAATAGTTTATGATATGGTTGTGAGGTTTTCTGTTCTATACTAAATATATTACGTATTATTGTTTGATATGGTTGTGACATTTTCTGATTACCAGTACGTTGTCATTCAAATAAATAACATGATTTACTTAAAATTGCAGTATTGGAAGTTGTTATTGCAACACTATGGAGCAGGCTATAATATATTGTCCTACCAAGCCTGGAATATTGTTATTTTAAGATTAGGAAAAATAAACCCACTAAAACATAACTTGGTTGCAGGTACTATAATATTTGTTTTACTTTTTCAGATGGCAGAGGGAAACAAGAAATCTGCCAAGAAGAAGCACGGGAGCCGGAACCCGGTTCTGGCCCGGGGCATCGGCCGCTACTCCCGGTCCGCTATGTACGCCCGTAGGGCCATGTACAAGAGAAAGTCCAAGACCACTGAGACCAAGGTGAGGGAAGATCTGTGACATTATACAAAATTAATAATATAAGCTATATGCACACCCCTGTTGATTGTCTTGTTTTGATGAGAACTTGTTCTTGTTTCAGATTGAGAAAAAGATTAAGGAGAAGCCCAAGGCCACAGTTGTCAAGACTGTTGGAGGCGACAAGAATGGAGGCACTCGTGTTGTTAAGCTGCGCAAGATGGTGTGTAATGTGCAAATTGTTGTTTTTCTCTTGTGATTTTTTTGTTGGATTGACAGCTGGAACTGTAAATGTCATTACGCTGACAGAAGGATTCAACAATATTTTCTCACATCTAGAAAAACATTGTTCTAGAAAAACAACTATTCTTTGCTTTTGATTGACAAGACATACTTTTTGTATATACATGTCTTCCATTGAATTTTTGCAGCAATTCTAGGTCAACACTAATGTATTGTGTACTCCTGTCATAGCCCCGCTACTACCCCACAGAGGATGTTGCCCGCAAACTGAAGAGCCATGGCAAAAAGCCTTTCAGCCAGCACAAGAGGAAGCTGCGCGCCTCCATCACCCCAGGAACTGTCCTCATTCTGCTCACTGGTCGTCACCGTGGAAAGGTGAGAACCATTTCTTGCACATTCTCATGGATGAGCAGGAATGATTGACACACAAGCTGAAAAGTGTGAAGTGTCTGAAAGAGGTAACGCAATGCGGAATGCATTGGAAAAATGGTTGAATGTGTAATGCCTCTTATCTGAGTACAGCCATGAAATGTCTCCAGGCTTCAGAAGTATATATTCTATGAGCCACGTCAAAGACGAATTTCCACTGCTCTGCAATGGACAATAAAGTTCTTTCTGATTCTGAAGTAAAACTAAAGGCATAATGCCACATTTTCCAAGAAGAATACCTGCTGTATACATCCCTTTTAGTCATCACTTATGTCCAACTAGGTGTGTGGTGGTTGTATCTGTAGACCCCGCCTTCTGCCTGTATTTCTTTATTTTCTCATTTTACTGCTCTCATGACATTTTACCAACCAAATGCTACAGCATTTGATGTTCTGGAGAATCTGGTGTCTTTGACTGCTCAGTCCATTCCTACTGATTTTACTCCAAAATTTGTCTATTTGACTTTTGCTGTCTTGTGCCATTATGCAAATATTGGACATAATCGTTGATAGCGTTTTCTTATGTTTATATTGGGATCAGTGTTTCCCCTATCCTGATCCTCAGGGCTCACTGCCCTGCATGTTTTGGGCGTTTCCCTGCTCCAACACACCTTGATTCAAATGATCAGCTCGTCATGAAGCCCCTGCAGAAGGCTGACAACCAGCTGATCATTTGAATCAGGTGTGCTGGAGCAGGGTAATATCTAAAACATGGAGGACAGTAAGCACTGAGGACCAGGGTAGGGGAAACACTGAGGATCAAACTGATAAAACCCGTTATATTAATTGAATTTATCCCCACTGACAGGTCTCTTGTGTAGGCTTGTCACTTGGTGACAAACATATGAACTTAAATCTTAAAGAGCTTGTTAACATGTGGCGTTTGTTGTGGAAGAGATCAGTTTTGAAACTATATTCAGTTGTATAATTAAAGTGAAATTTTTTAGCGATATATGAATATACACCGTTTGCCCATCATGCAGTCAAAATTGAAGACTATACATCATGGTTGGTAGATTTATATCGTCGGGCAAATGTAATCAGAATCGAATGTGGGAACATCTCAAATATAGTTTTTGTGAAAAATAAATTCAACTCAAAATGGACATGTTATAACCCCTGATCACGTACTCAGAAGTCTTGGGTAGAAATTATAGGACTTGGCCACCTGGTGCCATTCTTCGACATAAGCCCTATTCGCACGGGATTAGTATTACCTGGGGACGTCTGGTAATTTGTAAATGACCCCCCCACCTCTGTGTTTCTTGTGGCGCATTCGCACAGGATAAACTAAGTCTGCATATTGCTCGAATTTACTGACATTACGGCCCGGATACCGGAAAAAGGTAGAAAACGGCGCGCAATGAAAAGAAACACCGCCCAGTCACTGAGATGCAGATTCGCACGGGACTAGTATTATCACGGGACGTCTGTGTTTGGTGAATATGGTAGGTAATTTGCGGTGAAATTTTTACTTTACAAATTACAGACATGGCGCATTTGCACAGGCTTAAGATCACAGGCATCCTCCGCTATTATTACAAATTACCAGAGGTTCCCAGGTAATACTAATCCCATGCGAATAGGGCTTTAGTCTGATATCCTGTTGCCTGACACTTACGTGTACAACATTTTCTAAGCACTGTCATTTGCAGTATTTTTTACAAATTGTTATCCTGGTGATTCTGACTTTCCAGAACTGTCCTAGGAAAAACTGTCCTAAATAAAGAGATGTTCCAACAACATTCCCTCCCTGATTCAGATACTGAGTATTATCTGATGAGGAATGATCCAGTATTACTGCATAATAAACATTTTGACAGCTGTATACTTTGAAACCTGTATGGATGTTATAGTACTATCATATGGCCTGGCTTGGGTTAAAAAAAAAAAAAAAAATCAGGTGTATGGGACATTGCTGGGAAGCAGGG
>JAJHUR010083874.1:0-18532 GCA_027495735.1 Lutjanus campechanus | reverse complement strand
AGAAACATGTTATTAACCACCCAGGTGAATTTTCATGATTTAAAAACTGACTAAGTACATAAAATAAGGTCTCAAAATCATGAAAAATTGAGCAGTTTTCTTTGCTAAACACAGAATTTGTCGCTCCATAATTCTTCAGACTTTTCACGTTTTCAGAAGCTGCTTTATTATGTATAATTTGTTTCCTTTACAGAGACTTTGAGTCGGGCTGAGAAAAGAAAAAGATCATCTCGATTCTTTGTTTGATGATTCCTGAATTGATTTTTTGATAGCTGAATTGATTTCTATAAATATGTAACTAGTGTTTTAGTCCGTTGGCTCGATGCTAACACATAATGGGAATTGCCATTAAAGCGCTAACTGAAATCTGTCAGAGTCACGATAATATTATCTTAACAAACGGATCCACTTCCAGGCACATTTTTCAGCCTCAGCAAGTGAAGACTCTGCGTGCCAGGAGAGCACATATATATCTATATTTTCCATTTTGTCTTTTGTTTTCTTGTGACACTAGCTTGATGTAGCAGTTTACTTCAGAAAGTATTTTAATTGCCTCTTTTATATGTGGTTAGCAAAGCTATAAAATATAAAATAAAACTCAGAAAGACTGACGTGTGACATGCTGCGTTTTTGAAAATATGAAAAAAAGACTCTAGAACTTCTTCACATGATCTTGTGTTCAAAAAGCAAATAAAAATCACAACAAATACATATCGAATCAAATATGAGAGTATCTAATCGAGCATGTCGATGTAGCCTTATATTTCAGCTACCTGCAAAAAAATCGACATCTGTTTATTAAGTGTACGTTATAATTACAATATTTTCACCACTTTGCTGTCAGACAGACTTTTCTAACAAGAAACCAGATACGTAAACCAAATACTGCTTTTCCCACGGCCACCAGACTCCGTTGGTAAAAACAGTAATTTTACCTCACAGAACACAGGAGTTGTTGAGTTATTGCTGCCTCGACTAGTTAGTTAATGTGCGACTTCTGTGTTTTAAAAGGTTAGTTCGGTGCACTGTATTTAGAGTATTTTTGCCAATTTAATATGCTCTCAAACAGCCTTTTCCGATGGCAAACTACCGTTGTACAACCCAAATATCTCTCTCTCCAATCCAACCAAACTCCACAGGCGAAATCAGTCATTTTACTTCACAGGACACAGGAGTTGCTGGTCGACTGCTTCCTCAATCTCAGTGTTATGGTGTGACAAATAAACAAACACAAATAAACTAACTGATCGAGGCAGTGGTAGACCAGCAATTCCTGTGTTTTGAGATATAATTACAGATTTCCCATCAGAAAAACTGTCTGACGACAAGGTAGACGTTTGTAAATATTATACATCCACAGCAGAACACTGCTTAGCTTCCTGCACCAGCGCTCCTGCTGCTTTCTCCAAACTGGCGGCGCGTTGACCGCTATCTACACATATACACTGACTATAGATAAGTACCTCATACAACCCCACTTCAAAAACATCCCTCAAACTATCCCTTTTATGTCACATCTCTGCTGTCCTCACTGTACTGAATGAAACCGATCTCTGATCTGATCTTTCAGGGATCTGAAACCAGAAAACATTCTGCTGGATGACAATGGTATGTACAGCCACAGTGTTTGTTTCAGTGATCACGAGGGTGCAACAAATAGCTCGACAACAATAATCAATGTGTTTTAATAACCTAGTTCGGATCACATTCCAAACTTTGAAGACAGAACATGATGAAATTCTTGACTGACACCCTCTGCCTTGGATTATTTTTAGCTCTAAAAATTAGTCTGAGTGATTTGAATGATAACAGCTGGACTTCAGCCAGACAATGGCTCAGCCAATCAGATCCATTCTTCAGATTCTTGAGAAGGAAGCAGAGTTGAAGGTATTTTGACATGGGAACAAACAGGTTGAGGAAGTGAAAAGCTTTGGGGAATCAGGTGTGGTGTCGTCTATTTTAAGTTGCACCTGTTCCTTCATTCTTGGAAACACCTTTGTTTTACATACCTCAGTAATTACAACAATTATTGGTTAGTGTACGTACAGTTGTCACAAGGTTATTGTATCCGTTCTAAGGGCCGGTACAACCTTCAGTAAAGCTGCAGGGGAGGGAAGGATGAATTGGACAGGGCGAAAGGGAAAGTACGTCATTAATAACAGCAAAAATCTAAAACCAGTTCAGTGGATTTTATGGTATTTGTTTCCCCAAAGGACACATCCGCATCTCTGACCTGGGCCTGGCTGTGAGGATGACGGAGGGGAATCTGGTGCGAGGCAGGGTGGGCACGGTGGGCTACATGGGTATGTATGAACCTCACTTTACCGATGTCCAGCCAAAATCTACAAAGAACCGAGAGTCTGTTGGTTTTCATTTCTGCAAAATGCCACAGAAGCTGATCTCACCGACTCTCACAGACTGTTTAAAGCACTATGCACGACAGGGCCCAAACAATAAGGATTGCCCAATTGCTTCGGGCAAGTAAAATCAGGCAATCATTTCTGTTGAGAGTTGCACTGCAGCAGCTAAGGACGAAGTTAATGAGCTGAAGCGCAGGCGAGCATTTAAATGATCATGGAAATGGGAGTTTAGTTGGGTGGCGTTGGACAATGCGGGCAAAGCTCCAACTGTATTGCACAGTTTGCCACAAGACTGTAAGCAAAACAGATGAAACGGGGTCGTTTTTGAACGGTACATCGAGTTTCTCACAGGAGTAACAAGAACCGAAAGCATCTCGCTAGCATGGCAGCAAAGAGGGCTGCAGACAACCGTCCTCTAGGGCCAAACATGAACACTGAGGCAAGTCAGGGAACTGCAAAACTGATTACCACAGAGTGTCTGTTGTCACTTTGTTGTCATTAGATAATGTTTAATAAATAAAACAATTTGGATTGGGGCAAATAAAAGATCGACTTCAGCCAAGCAGATTTCTGACCCAATTACCCAACTGGGTCATTAAAAAAATTACAATACCAGTACCCTTAATACCGATACCAAAGGAAAACTTCATTCGATACCTTGTATTCTAAGGTTCTTCCTGACAAAGAACGCTGACGATGATTGTCGGCGAGCAAAACCATATAATAGTCATTCTGGATACCAAAAAGATTGAATGCAGGTCTCGTTTGAATGGAGAAGTTTCGATACTACTTGGTACTGGGTTATTTTAAGCAATACTTTAAAGGAAAAAAACTGAGGACAAGAATCAGCCGGTTATCCATAATTCACTCCAAATAAAATCTGCACCCGGCCGGACCCGTCCCGTGATTTAACACATAGACAGTCACTCATTTGTGTTCTCAGGTGGCGCAGCGCCTGTGCTCCTGCAGCTCTCGATGTTACCATAGCGTTGGCGAGACTTGCTTGTTTCATATCATCAACATATTATTTATATATATATTATTGTTATTTCAGCTCCTGAGGTGATCGGACACAAGCATTACGGGATGAGCGCTGACTGGTGGGGCCTCGGCTGCCTCATTTATGAAATGACCGCAGGGCAGCCTCCGCTCAGGGCCCGAGGAGAACACCCCAAACCCTCCGAGATGGAGAGAAGGATTCAGACAGAACAGGAAGAATATAATGACAATTTCAGCAAGGAGGCGAAAGATATCTGTTCTTTGGTAAGTTCAGAAACCGCTCGGCAGGTTCACGAGTCATTATTTCATCTCTGAAGAAATTAACAGGTCTTCTTTCCTGGATTGCAGCTGTTGACCAAAGACCCAAAACAGAGGCTGGGCTGTCGGAGCTCAGGGGGGAGAGAAGTACAGTCACATCCTTTCTTCAGTAAAATCAACTTCAGGATGCTGGAGGCGGGACTCGTCGAGCCTCCATTTAAACCAGATGTGAGTACCTGAATGATCTATTTACTTATACTTTTACTGCAACAAAATGCAGGGGTTGGATCATATCATGGTTTTGAGCCACAGATTGCATCATTTTTCAGATCAGCAAAAAAAGAAAAGACAGGTGGGAATGACAATTACACTATATTAATACTACAGTGTATTTTTATAGTACATATAATAGATAATTATACTCTGTGCAGTATAATGAACTAGTTTCACTCTGCAGTCTGGCTCAATGTCCCGCCCACAACACTATCAGGAGTAATAGCCAATCGGCACTGAAGACCGTATCACAGACACACAGACACCGATCTGCTCCGGCGAGCTGAGAGGAGCTGTGTGTAGAAGTTAAGACAGTAGATACCAATGAAGTTATAATAAACTTCATTATCTTATGATCTATGTCTATGACAACAGTGGAAATGCCCAAAGTCATGTTTGGGATTTCACTCGAGGTGACGTGACGGCGCTTCCTTTGTTTGTTTGTTTTTTTAAAACTCTGCTGCCACACAGAGACGCACGACAGAGTAAAACACAGAGAACATCTGCAACCCTGCATCAAGATTTCAGAACTGTGTTTCACATTACGATGGTTTAATTTAGTCTGTGGGTCACATGCAGGTTCAACCGTGGAGGGTGCGACAACGACCATCTGCTCCACTGCTGCTCATAATAAAATGACACAAAATGTACCAGCACAAGTGTGTATTTAACAGTGTATTGGATTTTTGCCGATATGTTGATATTTTAAGTTTCTCCTTTAGTGGAATTAATATTATTCTATCTGCTCTAGTCATGAAGGCTCACTGGCAGACGCAGACATAAAACACAACGCTTTTCAAAATAAACTGAGAAAAAAAAACAAAGCTACAGCTGACAGGTTTTTGTCATCTGTGTCTGTTTCTCTTTGTTCTCTGATCAGACTGACGGCTCTTCAGATGGACAGTTAAATTTGTCTTGTTGAAGGAATGTGATCCGGCTCCTCCTCACGTGACAAACACTGAACAATTATTAGAAACGGCAACTTTTCTACTCGTTTCAGACACTGCAGACGTACATGGATTGCGTGCAAACATGTCATCTTGACGTGCGGCCATATCGGCAGGAATGTTTGTTTCTGGGCAGATATTTCATTTTAAAGTCTTTATCAGCTGATACAGATGACATGTGGATATTATCTGACCTGGCCAGTGTCCGAAGAAGTCCTCACGTTCCTTACTTAAAAATAGAAACACCACTTCATGAGGAATTTATAACATTTTATCTGATTTGTTCATAAGTACCTCGATCAGGTTTAAGCGAGTGACTCATTTACCTGCAGCTAATCTCACATACTTCTGTGACCCATCAGCTTAAAAGGTTCGGTGAGTTTTCTAATAATGTGTTCTGGGAAAAGAAATATATAATTCAGGAATAATTATAGAGAAAACAGAGATTAAGTGTCATGTCTAAGGCTGCAACAAACTATTTTTTCAATTTCAATTATTTTCTCGATGAATCGATTAGTTGTTTGGACAATAAGATGTAAGAAAATGGTCAAAAATGTTGATCAGCGTTTCCCAAAAACCCAACATGACGTCATCAAATGTCTTTGTTTTGTCCACAACCCAAAAATATTCTGTTTACTGTCATAAAGGAGCAGACAAATTCACATTTAAGAAGATGGAATCAGAGAATTTTGACTTTAAAAAATGACTCAAGCTGATTAATCGATTTTCATAAGAGTTGGTGATTGATTTAAAAATTGATCACTTGATTAATTGCTGTTATTTCAGCTTGAGTTTGATGTCAGCTGTGTTGAGTTTCTCAGCAGCTGTTGAAGGATGTCCTCAAAAGAACTGATCCATTAGATTACACTACCAATTTATTTAAATTTCCAGAGTACCGACTGAACATCGTCTCTATTTTCCCTGTAAACGATATGAAATTATACTTATTTTCAGATGGAAAATTATTAGAAAATGTCTTTTTGAAAGAAAACTATTTTCTAGAGTAGTAGTCTATCTTCCTGTCCTTTTGTTGAGCTCTTTAATGTCCAAGGAAAGACTTGCACCCTTGTGCACATGAATAAATGTGGAGTTTTGGTGTTAGAAGGTGTTTTTTTGTGTTTCTGTGCTCACTGTGACTTGTTTTTCACTCCGACAGCCCAGACTGGTGTACTGCAGCGACGTGCAGGACATCGATGAGTTTTCTACAGTGAAGGGCGTCACTCTGGACCACACAGACAGCGACTTCTACTCCAAGTTCAACACGGGCAGCGTTCCAATCAGCTGGCAAAACGAGGTACGTTCACTCTCATATCAATATGTTAAAAAGGTCAATTAATATCAGTTAATGCTGATTACAGATGCACCTTGCTAAACTAGCTAGCGTTAGCCGATAACTTTAAGTCATAAGGTCCGTGGCTCCAAAAACCTAAATACCAAACTTTAGGTTTCAGCCCTCAAACCACTGGTGACATCGTGGTGGCTACTTCCACTTCTTTTGTACAGTCAGAAACCTACAAACCTCACCTTCCTCCTCCTCCTCCTCCTCCTCCTCCTCTGTAGATCATAGAGACGGGATGTTTCAGGGAGCTGAACATTTTTGGCCCTGAAGGATCTCGATCTCCGGACCTCGACTGGTCCCAGACCCCCGAGAGCCCCAAACGCAGCCTGCTGGACCGAATCTTCCGCCGACATGTAAGAAGAACACAAACTAATGTCGCTCAGAGTGTGTGTGTGTGTGTGTGTGTGTGTGTGTGTGTGTGTGTGTGTTTTATGTCAAGAATTAAATTCTCAACTAAAATGTGCATCATAGCAAAAACCTGCCAACCTTGAGTCCTCAAATTATTTTGGGACTTTTTTAAGACTTTGTCTTCTACATTCTGGTGACTTTTAAAGAATGAAAATAAGTTGAGTTACACATTGTTTGCAATCAGATGCCTGCAGGTGACTTATAAGTGACAATTGCTGGCTAATTAGCCTACATCAAATTTGATTATAATAACTCAGAAAAAGAATATTTTACCGATGTTTTTCTAAGGATATATGTGTCAGAAATACGGGACAGTTGTGATCCCTGGAGGAAACTGGGAGAGGGCAAAGAAAACCAGGAGTCTCCCAGGAAAACTGGGACAGTTAGCAAATATGTCGCAGCCTACAGCTATGACTTGGTGCCATTTTCCCTAAATTTTGCCAGTGGCTAGTCTTGAGTCTCCCCCGGCTAGCTATGGATCTCAAATACAAAAAAAAAGTCTCAGTGGGAAAGAAAAAAAAATTCTTTTTGCAGCTCCCCAGTTTATGAGAAGCCTGAAGATTAATTTCCTCTCTTTCCTCCCAACAGCACGCCTCAGACTCGTCAGATGAAAGCAAACAGAGTTTGGTGTCCAACGACACCTACATGAAGTCAGGACTCCTCAGCACCACCCTCTGAGGACATCACAGCACAGAGACACAGAGACGCTCTAAAGACACTCAAACGCAACAAACAACCATCCAGCAAACAGAAGATCTGTTCTTCCCTGTAAACATCACAGCGTAGCATCTTTCCTTTCACTCACAGCTGCACGATATTAGCACTTGCTTCTTCATGTATAATTTTACTTTCCTGTCAGTCACGCACATGCAACATTTATTATTTACATCCATTTTTTTTTATATTTTGTGACAGCAGCTTTTTGTTAAATACTTGAATTTTGACACATGAAGGTACTTTACATTGTTTTTGTTGAAATGCCTTAAATAAACCAGATTTTTAGTGCAGTGCTTCTCAGCCATTTTTTAAAATCCAGATTAGATGGATGAATAAATCGAAAAAGCAAACATTTTTGTTCCAAAAATATCAGGCTCGCTTTTTCTGTATTTTCATTTTTACTCTTATGGACACCTTCACTGCTTCAGGACCTCTGAAAATATTTAAAACAATCATCAGCTCAACACCAACTTAATTTTTCAAATGCTCACGGGCCAAAAAAGTTCAGGAAGCACTGGTTTAATGTCAAATGTGTGGATGTTTGTTTGAAATCCAGGTTTCATGAATCAGTTCAACTTTGTCCATGTAGCATTTTTTTTATTTAACCCAAAGTATAAAACAGTAAATAAGTGACACACATTGTAAAACAAATAAAATCAGCAAAAAGAGCGAAAACACTACAGAATCTACAGAATGAGTGAGACGCCGGCGAAGGTCGTTTCAGCTGCAACAATATGCAGAACACGATGCCCAGTCACATCTCGCTACAGCATCACAATAACTTCAAAATATAAATATTTTAAAGCACCATTCAGACGTCGAATTTTCAGGGTGGAATGTCAGCTGACGGCACGCTAACAAATGCTGATATGCAGCCATCCCGTCATGAAGAAACTGATTCGGTTTTACACTTGTTTGAGCGTGTGGTGCTTTAACTTTACTGTCTGCAGGTGGAACAATGTTTTGACTGGGGAGGGCGCGTGTGTGCGTACTGGATTCAAAGGCGTGTTCATCCTTCCCACAGAGGGCTGCGTCGTCCGTCCACGTCCGTCTCCACGTGGTAAAGCATGTCGGCCAGCGTGTGTTCGATCACAGCTCCCCAGCCCATGTCACTCATCTGAGAGAGGAAAAAAAAACAGTTTGATCAAACATTTAATCATTTATGGCGGCAAACTAAAGGTTATTTTCACTGCTGATTATTTTCACCTGTTTCCCAGAGCCTCACATTAATCATGTGACTTAAACATCAAAAAAACAAACAAGAAAACATTAAAATCTGTGAGAAGCAATGAGGAGAAACACGAAACTAACACAAACATATTTCATTCATGTTTTCAACATGGTTTTACTGACGTCTCATTACGCCTTAGTCTTATGCAATGACACAATGGTGTCCGACTGGAGCAATAGCGCCACCTGTTGCCCATATTTCTTAACAAACTCCTGATATTCACAAAACAGTAGTGGATGGAAATGCACATAAATTCACATTTTCTTCGGACAAAAATTCAGTTGAAATTTGTGCAAAATTTGGATGGAAACCTGGCTTGTGTTTGCACACAAAACCTCTTCATCCTTTAGGATAAATTAGGGCTAACGATTATTTTAATTGTTTATTAGTCTGTCGATTATTTTCTCGATTAATCGTTTAGTTGTTTGGTTTATAAAATGTCAGAATATGGTGAAAATGTTGAACAGTGTTTCCCCAAAGCCCAAGACGACGTCCTCAAATGTCTTCTTTTGTCCAGAACTCAGAAATATTCAGTTTACATGCGCTTGAATGTGGAAGCTCACTGAGCACATTTCTCGATTTTCAGGTTGATATCTCGATGCGTTTTTGAAAATTATCCTGAGTCGTCTTTGGGATAACTCGCCCAATGGCAAGTTTGCAAAAATAGGATTTTGACAAATTTGTGAAAAAGTTATAAAAGTTCTTGTTTTTACAGCAAAAAACTAACTGAGAGAAGATGCAAATGAATTGAACGATTAAAGAATCTTGAGTTTACGTCAAAACATTTTCAAGGTAAAAAAGGGGAGGTAATCTGACAGCTTAAAATAATTAAAATACAAAATAATAGTTCTGAAAAAAGCCACAAACGTGTGTAAATGTGTGGATTTTAACAGAGTTCCAGCACCTTTTGCAAAATTCAAGCATTTTTTATGTGCGTTCATGGCTGTGGTAAATGATATATTCATACTCAGTTACATATAAAAGCTCAGAATGATCGGGGCCTGTTTCATCTCTTCATCACTAAATCAAATGTTATTGATATAAACAACCAAACCAAGGACTTCCAGCACCTGTAAGAACCCCGTTTTAAGGAGGTGCTGTATTTTGTTCCAGGTGTCAGGAGCACCAAAATTAAAAGTCGTCTTTCCAAGTTCAGATCTAAATCATAAAAGTGAAGAAGAGTGCATCTGATAAAACACGAGCGTTGAGGCATTTCTGAAAGGTAAGACGGTAATTTTCCGGTAAAGACTTTATATGGACAAAGAGTGTGATTCTTTACAGAAACTCTCACCGGCTGGTACTTGAGGTCCTTCGGAGGGTGTTTGAAATGTGGCCCAAAATTGACAGAAACCTGAAAAGAGAGATGATAAAGTTTAGTAAATAAAAACTAAGTAAGCAGAAAAAAAAAAACCACCAGCCCGACATGTGGTGCGACTGACCGTGCAGCTCTTGTACAGTGAGATGGCCGGAAAGTAAAGTCCTTCAAACAGGTTTTCAAAGGCGACACCTTGGCTCACACCGTTTTTAAAGAAGATCATCTGAAAAACAGGATCCACGAGTTAACAGCAGCAAACAGAGGCAGGTTTTCTGACTGGATTTTATTCTGGAGAGGTTTTCTCACCCTGCTGGGACTCATCATCTTCAGACTTTTCTCTGCTTTGTCCACGTAGTCCTTCTCCTCAAAGTACAGGTAGCTCTTGAACTTGATCAGAGCCTGAAATTAGAACAGATTTAAGGTGTCAGAACAGGATCCTTGCACAATTTTTTTCAGTCAAATTCAATGCTTTTTAAGACCTAAACAAATATAATCTAGTCAATTTATGAACAAATGTCATCATTGGACTTGAATGAATGATGCTGATCATCGTTTAAAGAACCTCAGTCCTTTGTGTTTCTGGCAGTGATGCAAAATTTCTCAGTGCCGAATGTTTAGAAGTTGCAAAGGAGTCAGAAGATGCTTCAGATGTGCTGCGTGCAGGAAATATGAGCTTCCTTTTCATCACAGTAATTATAATGTTTTGAATATAAATTGAAGAAACTTGGATTCATCAAATTTAATTATTATCTACTGTAGCAAAGCTCAGTTAACATCACCACCAAATTCTACCGTCCAACCAAGACAATACAAGTGTAGCTCACAGGCAGGAATGCTAGTTGTTGCTGCCCTCTGGTGGTTGGAAGTGTTAATAACTCATATCTGTGTTGATGGGTACAGTGAGAGATATAATTTGACAGTTTTCTTGTCCCACGCTGCCCCACAGCAACACTAAAATAATACAGCTACATGTGCATCAATAATAGAACTGAAGCAGACATTTAAGAGTAAAGTAATACGGTCTGTTCTGCTTTTACTGTAATTAGCATGACTTTAGAATTGTTGTTAATTGCCGTTTCTTAATTCTTTATTTTTTAAATTGATTTTAGGATGGAAACCAGCCTTTTGGCTGTTTCTGGCATATTTACAATAATGTTTATTAGTATGCAATAGCCCTGAGAAATAAATAAATAAATAAATAAATACAAAAGTTACTTCTCCTAATAAATAATTATTACAGGTACACATGTTTTTTGTGGTTGTCTATTTTGTTGCTGTAGTTATTTATTCCCCCTTTTGTGCCAGGGAAGCAAATAAATCGTATTAATTGATTATTAAATTAATTACAAACTATTTTGATAAACAGTTTGAGTAATATTTTATGAAAAAAAGTCAAAATTCCCTGATTTCAGCTTATTAAATGTGAATATTTTCCGGTTTCTTTACTCCTCTCTGACAGTAAACTGAATATTTTTGGGCTGTGGACAAAACAAGACGTTTGCAGACGTCATCTTAGGCTTTGGAAAACACTGATAAACATTTTTCACCACTTTCTGACATTTTGTAAGTTAACAATTGTGATGCAACACAACAGATCAGCATCAGCCACTGCTGTCAGGAGCCACAGAAACCCTGCAGATGTGTTTAGTCAGTGTGGTTCTCTCGTGTCTCAGGTGTTACCTTGTCCTTGTACGTATCGGGCAGAGCCTTGGCCGTCTCTGTGGTGTCAGGCAGCTCTATGAAGAAGCCGAGCGTGTCTCCCTGACCGTAGCTGGAGGAATAATGCTTCCCTATCGACTGGTGAAACTTGGTGCCCTTCTTGCTGCGCCACGAGTAGCTGAACTTGTCGTAACCCAGAGGTGCCTGCAGGTTTCCTGCAAAATAAAATGCATGTTTGCTGTTAAAACAACCACTGGAGAGGAATTCTGACATGTTGACATGTTCTGTACATAATCTCAGGAGTTGTACTGGTGCAAATTTCAAAAAAACATCCAGCAAATTAGTACATGTACTGATATTTGCTTGAAAATGTCACAAAGCTGCCTAAGATTGAAGCTTTACTGACCGAGTGGTTGAGACCAGCCGAGCCTGGCTGCCGTCTCTGGAGGCATGTCATCAACAGAAACCTCAAAGTACCAGGAGCCTTTCCGTACACCGTGAGAGGCTCGCACCATGGAGTAACCTTTCTCCCCGGTCACCGTCAGACGGTCATCAGAGATCTTCAGCTGAGGCGCTGCAGCAAGAACATATATCAGTCTTCACATGTGATAAAGAAAACATGGCGGGAGCTCTGACTTGAAATGTGTTGTTGACCTCCAAGTACCTCTGTCATGTAAGGCCAGCAGAACCCTCTCATACAGACAGGCTCTGTACAGGTCTCCGGGTATGGGTTTGCCGGCCCAGCAGTCCAGTTCGAGCTTCTCCGGGTCTGGAGCGTGAGGATCTGGTTCTGCCAGGATGTAACGGTAACCGTCTTTATTAAAGGGATGCTCCAGAGGGTAACCATGAGGAGGGAGGCGCTGGGCGGAGAACAGAGGGTCGCTGCGATGAGGGAGGAAAAGAAGGACAGGTTTGTTTTGCATCTTCATTGATTTAAAGGACGACTACAGTGACATTCTACGCTATCCAGTCCCATGGCGAGACCAAAACCAAAAATGGACTGATCCTGCTAATAAGTCTTGTCTGTGTGCGCAAAGTCTGATATCTTATTCCTCTATGCAGGTCTGTAAACTAAACTAAACTTCCTTGACCACTTCTGGCACTGAAAACATAGAGCATCTCATTAAGCGACGCCTGCAGCACATTAAAAGCGTAGCCAGGGCACATTAACTGAGACGTGTCAATCCAGGGAACGAATCTGATGAAACTGCTGCTGTTCTGGAGACGATGCCTTCAGAAGCAAACAGCTCATGCAAAAGAGAAAACATATTCATCTCAAGGCCATGTTTTACTACAACCAGCACTGGAAATGCTATTTTATGCACAAAAGATACAATTTGTTTGTGCATAATTTGTGCGCATGAGCTCATCTCACGTCACAACAGAGCTGCTGTAAATGTGGACTGTGTGTGTGTGTGTGTGTGTGTGTGTGTGCGTGTGTGTTTTCACTGACAGTGTTTATACCTTCTGGTTCTCTTGGTGGCCCCTGCAGCAGTGCCTTCCTGTTGCTGCTGCTGTTTACGTTTGGCCCCTCTGCCTTTTCCTGGGCCGGGGGCCAGAGCACCTTAACAAAAACACGAAACGGATTATACAACTGAACGCAAAGAAACGCACATACAGACACACACAAACAGGCAGTCAGTGACAGAGACAAGAGACACTCAGGTGCCAGTTTATGAGGTAGGCTGCATCAGACTGAAACCTCTGTGTCCTTCGTTAATGTGGGCTCTACTGAAGGACTGTTGTATAAGACTGCAGTAATAATGGACTCTGATCTCCAGAGTCCAGCTTTAGAAACACTAAATTTGGGGCAAGAACCATTAAAAACACTGTGTATAAACTACAGTTCAGTCACACAACTTTAGACTGTAATAATCTTTCACAACCAACAATGCTTCGACTGTCACTGAGCACACACACACTTACAGACTTACACACAAAGTGAAAGCAGGTTATTAAGCGTTTGGTGTACACGGGGAAACAGCAGGCACAAAAAGGCAGCAATTAGTTCGCATTGGCATTTTCCAAACACTATCAGCCTCTTATAAAATACAGTCAACCTCTTCCACATTGATCTCTCGTTACAAAACACTAAGTTCAGGGGAGCCGGATGATGTGATTCACTAATCAGATTCTCTTCTTCTTCCTCCAAGAAATAAAACTGTTTGGATGGTGATCGATGCTTGTTTGAAAAAGCATGTTCTAAAAAAAAAAGGGTTTTCTTTTTTTTGTCATGTGTTTCTCTTAGCTAGAAATGTATTTCTATGAGCTGTAATCTGCCATCAGCTTTAAAATCAAGTCCAAATAAAGACAAGACATCCCTTGCTGATCCCTTGAAAATATTCACATTTAAGAAGCTGAAATCAGAGAATTTGGACCTTTATTTTCTTTAAAAATGGCTCAAAGTGGTTAATCGATTATCAAAACAGTTGGCAATTAATTTAACAGATAACTAATCAATTAGTTATAAACCACAGATACAGTCTTTTTTGCAATAGAGTTGCAGCTCTACCTGCCATAACTTTTTTGCACAGATGAAATAGCAGTATCTTAGATAAATGATCATCCCGAAACATTTTCCTCCCAGCTGATTTCACAAAAGACACAAAAAAAAATCAAGAAATTTAGAAACTTTTTCCATCTGTTCTTAAGTCATGAACACAGGAGAGACACTTTAGATTTGACTATTTGACTATTAGACTAGATTTTTTCCCTCACCTGCCTCTCAGTGATTCTGTACGTTCAGATACTATCACAAGAAAATGTTCCACAAAACTTAATCATGTGGAAAAACAAAGTAATTCCATAAACATCTGAGAAAGTCTCCACTTTTTGAGCTAAAGTCATTCGCATGTCTGACATAATGTGATAATAAAGATCCCACTTAAATCAGTACATTAACACCGTGATAAGTTAGTTTTATACAGTGATCGCTGGTGATTTTTAAACTCTTCATCATCTTCAATAACACCATCATCCTAATCAAATACAAGCTGCTACACGGTGAAATCTCAGAAGTAGTTTTACACTTTAAACTCCTTTAATAAAGTAAAATTTTTAGCAGAATTCATTATTTCAGAATTCACGATCGGACCCAAAAATCATAACTGGAGGAGAAGGAAGAGAGAGGATGAGGCTAATCAGCATTGGATTAAAGCCAGTGGCAAATCAAAAATGGCGCTCGGCTCTCACATGTTTCTGTGCAGAGAGCAGAGAGTCATTTCATCAACAGTGAGGAGATTCTGAGGGATTTCAGCGCCCATTAGCAGCAAGCCAGAGACGAGGAAGATACGTCCACCGATTAAAGGGGGGCAAAAGCTTTTGAGAAGGAGGGGGGTGAGGAGGGGGCACCAAACAGATGCAGAGAGCAGACAGGGGTGGGGGGGTGGGGTTACAACTGGACGTGGATGAAGTTGCCCACAAGATGCTCATTGAGGAATCAGTTTGGCTCGAGTTTGGTTTGAGCTGAGGGGGGGGGGTGGACAAACTGAAGTCTGATTAGAACCTCAGGGCCAACTTCTATCCAGAGGGTTACAAGACACAAAAACACACTGATCAGCTCCAGATGCCAAAATAACCACATATTCACCTGAGAAAGCAGATCCACCTGGAACACAATGCACAAAATCGCCATGGTCATCACATTTAACATGATCTTATTTGTTTTGGGTTTTTTTTTTAAGTTTGGGGGAGTTCATACTGACCAGTGATGTCAAACATTTCCTCTCCTGGACTTTGTTGATACAGAATGTTAAATGGTGAAACTTAATCTTAATCTGAGTTACACTTGTATATATTTTTATATTAGATTTTTTGTGTGTGTGTTTTATATCCTTACCGTTCAGCCCACCAGCAGTGGGAGCAGCAGTGGTCTGTTTCTGTGTGTCATATGATGGTCCAATGTTCCCCAGGTCCTGCAGAAGAGAAACAGAAAACTAAAATTAAAACTTTATAAGTGTACAAATTAGGGTTGCCCAGTCACATTTTTGGCTGCTCCTTCCGATCACCCGCCATGGTCCACATCATCAATACGATTCTAATTGGCTTTTGTTTTGTTCTAGCAGCTGGTAGAACAGATTTATACTTTATTAAATGAATCGTCATCTACTTTGATCATTGATTTGAGTAATTTTTTAAGAAAAAAAGACCAAATTCTTTGATTCCAGCTTCTCCACTGTGAATATTTTCTGGTTTCTTTTCTCCTCTCTGACAGTAAACTGAATATTTTTGGGTTGTGGACAAAACAAGACATTCAATGACGTCATCTTAGGCTTCGGAAAACACTGATTGACATTTTTCACCAGTTTGTGACATTTTAAAACAAACAACTATTAATCGAGGAAATAATCGTTAGTTGCTCCACCACCGCACACCTCCATACATGCACATGGTTGTCACTCTCAGCCATATGCACGAGAGTGTAAAGGTTGTCAATCTCAATTTCATTCGCAAGATTTTTTTTGGAAGTACTGAGCACACACCTGGATCAATGAGACTCGGATTACACTGCAGGAGTTGTGTGAGAGTATTTAAACAGATGGTTTGATATAGTTTTGTTACTTTAAAAACAGGAGCTCCACCAACCAGTGAATTTTGGATTGATTCTACGTTCACAGGGAAGAAATTCAAGGCAACACTGGGTGAGTAATTGGTAACAGCTGACAGGTAATTTTAGGGATGAAGGCCTCCTGATAGCTGGCTCAAGTTTTCTGGGTCATCAATCAGTTTTTACAATCAGCGACTAGAAAGAATTAATCCCAACTGCATATTTTTACTAAATACTGGCAGCTCAGAGCATCTCTAATACAAACATTCTTTAGTTTTCTTCCTATGTGCTACATACTGTTAAACAGCTGAGTGGTGAATACCTGATCCAACAGGCCAAATTTGGGGTACTCCTCCTCTGGGTCTTTACTGCCAGGGTCGGGGTGTTCCTTCACCAGGAAAACATCTCGCTCTTTACTCTGGAAAATAAGTACAAGTAAAAAAAAATATATTATTATATAATATCAGCTGGAGGCTTCAACAAAACAGCAGCTCATGGAGCCTGGAGGAGTGAGACACAACATTGGCTGAAGAAGCATTTTCTAAATTCCCCACTTTACACCACAACGTTACCATCGTCTTCACTATGTTGTTGGGCCATGTGACCTTCCCTGGTCTCTGACGAGTCGTCATGCACTCCCAGTACTTGTCAATGAACGGTATGATATCCTGCAGAGAGAAAAATGATAAATCAGGAGATGTTCATCACACTCTACAGTGTTCATTTTATTTTTTAGAAGGTAATAATCGTGTAATTCCACCAGTTGTGTCTCAAGCAGTGAGGAGTAACTGAACTGATACAAACTTAAATTATCATTATTATTATTAATCTGTTTTCAAAAATCAAGTCAAGTCTGTTTAAAAAGGCCACATCAGCAGTTTGTGAAAACATGCTCACCTTATCTTTGGAGAACATCGTCTTTGGGTGCTCGTCCTGTGTTCTGGATCGCCATGTCAGGTTTGCCAAGGCTGTGAGACACATCTCCTTCAGGTCTAAAACACAGAGAAAAGAACATTTGTTTGCGGAAGACTAAAAACACTAACAAAATGCTAGGATAACAAAGCTTGAATCCACTGTTGTAAGGCTCAGAACACCTACTGGCTTGTTTCCTGAGGAAGTATGTGTTGCCGCTGTGATGGCACACGTTGCAGTGAAACACATAATTCGTCATAAAGGGAAGACAGGTCCTGTAGAAAGGAAGGAAAACATGAACAACATCAGGTCTGTACAGTCAAATTACCGCTGATACTTCACTCAAATCAAAATCAAAAGACTTTACATACGCAGTGTCGATGGCAAATGTGTCTGCGGTGAACCACTTCATACACAAGGCACACTGCAGCTCCACCTCTCCCAGCTGCCTCCCACTCTCCTCATCTCCAGATCCAGTCATTGCATCAGCAGCCTCAGAGCCTTCACCAGCTGTTTCCTGTCAACAACAACAGTACGATTAGCGGGAATGATCATTTTTGCATCACAATTTTCAGTTTTACTGAAACTTTTAAATTGTAAAACAACATTCACAGTTAAAAGAAAGCACACAGAACAAAAACAAAGTAATCATGATGATGATAAAAATAATATCTAACATTACCATTCCCTCTTTGCCGTTTGATGATTCAGTATCCATGCTGGTGGGCAGTTCCCCGAATGCAGCATCTCTGAAATTCAATGAAAAGATTAATCAGAAGACTAAATATTTATCCCGCTTTATAAAGGCAGTGATTTCATACCAACAGGTAAACAGAACAGAATAAATTCTTAAAAATATTTTGTACATGTACTGAACTGAATAATCAATGCATAGTAGTTAAACAATTTTAGATTTCTCATTATGTCAACTTGTTTGTGCTCACATGACCCTTCAGTTATTACTGTGTTTGCAGAAATTAACATTATTCAAACGGACTGGCGCAAGGTGTTTTCACATATGGTTATTAGAAGGGTCGTCGTATCAATACAAAATGTTTTAAATGACACATGGAAGACATCATAAGTTTCCCAGCTGACTGGGTAAGATTATGATGTCTGATATTTTGATGTAGGACTGTTTTCTCTTTACAAACAGCAGCTGAGCTGGAACGTTATTTGTTTCACTCGGTGAGTCTGTGAAACGCTAAAGTCCGCTAGCTTAGCCAGACTGCTAACAGCGTTTACGGCCAAAAAAGACCGTATCTATGGTTTATATTTTCACAGATAATCAGAATCAAAGTCTACATGTTTATAACAATGAGAAATGTGTCGCATGAAGGCGCCATACCCCTCTCCAGCCTCCGGTTCTGTTGTAGCAGCACTGCCCGCCTCTCCTTCAGACGCCATCTTTCAAATCAATGAACACACAGAAATATCGCGAGAGTTGGAGCATCAGCTTCCGGGTTGCTGCAGTGATCCCGTTCAGCAGCGACACCGCAGGCTCACAAGTGAACTGCAGTTATTCAAGATGGAGAGAATATTGACCACTTCATATATCATCTTAAATT